>PVKC010034786.1:0-13644 GCA_004027635.1 Crocidura indochinensis
CAGTTCTACCCTGAAATAAAAGATATAAATTAACATATCCTAAATGTTTTTATGTACCTGTGAACTTTAGGCATAGCTTGGAAATAAAGATGAACAATCCTTTTGAGTTCTAAATATAAATAAAGCTCTACTGGTATCTTTCACTCAACACCATCAAGAAAAATCTGGCCAAAATTCTTTCACAAGAAAACAAATTCACTATGTTTCAAATTTACTATAATTAACATATAAAGCAAGATAACTTACAGCAATATTTCTGTAAGATTATTAACAGAAAAATATGGGAATGTGTATATAAATGGTCCTTAAACATAAAAAGTATCAAAATAAGAAGGGCGGAAATTAAAACTAAACAGATGTTGAAGTGTGAAGCTTGTCTCTGAAACATTGCAGACTAAATAAAACATTGCTAACTCAATAACACAAACTAAAAACCACACAGCTACTTTTTAAAAAATAGAAATTGACAAATAAAATTTGCTTTACTTTTTGGAAGATAGAGAGGGGTTTCATGAATTAGACCACACCAATACTCAGGGCATACTCCTTACTCTGTGCTCAAGGATCCCCCATAAAATGACCACAAAATTACATGGGGTGCCGCAGATTAAACCCAGGTTGGCAGTGTGCAAGGCATGTGTCCAGTCTGGAGTATTATCTCTTCAGCCCTAAAATATGATTTTCAATTTCATGTTCATTTTATTATTTCTAAATTTTTAATTGTTTTTGTGATTTTGAGGCCACACTCAGTGACTCTCAGGGATTACTCCTGACTATGAGCTCAGAAATCACTCCTGGCTTAGGGGCTAGGGGACCATATGGGACTCCGAGGATTGAACAAAAGTCAGTCCTAGGTTAGCACGTGCAAGGCAGAGACCCTACCATTTTTGCGAACATTCCGGCCCCATCATCATCATCATCATCATCATCATCACTTCTTTTTCTTCTTCTTTCTTCTTTTTCTTCTTATTCTTCTCCTCCTCTTCATCCTCCTTCTTCTTTTTCCTTCTTCATCTTTTTCCTTCTTCCTCTTCTTTGTCTTCGTCGTCATCGTTTTCTTCCTTCTTCCTCTTCTTCTTCCTTCTTCCTCTTCTTCTTCTTCTTATCATCATCATCATCATCATGATTAGTATGGGATGGAGGCTGGGTCATACAGAAGTTTATTTCTTATTTTTTTTAGAAGTGTCCATATTGTTTTTAAAAAAGGTTGTACTAGCTAACAGTCTAATCAGCAATGGATAAGGATCCCTTCTTTCTCACATGCAAATCCACACTTTTTTCTTTTTAAAATGTGCTTACCTATTTGAGTTCATATCTTTTGGTTGTTTACATTTGTATTTTCCTGATAAAGAAGTTTTGCAAAGAATTATATACATATAAATACTGGCCATAAGTATGTCTTATTCAAGGATATTTCGGTTCATTTCTTGCCCCATTTTTTAAATAAGATTGTCTTTAGTTTCTTATAAAGCTTCAGCTTTACTTTACACAAACATGCACACATATATGTAGGATCATAATCTCCTGTCTGATGTATGGTGGGCAAATATTTTATCCCAGTCTAGAGGGTTTCTTTTTTTATTCTAGTTATTATTTCTTTTGTGTACAGAAGCTTCTTAGTATGGTTTAGTACAATTTGTTAATATTTGCTTCCAATTCCTTGGTAATCTATTTTTATCAATTCTATGATATTTTTCTGAGTCTGTCTTTATTACACCACCACATTGTCTTGATTACTGTAGCTTTCTAATATAACACATCTGGGAAGATATCCTCCTGTTATTTTTCCCCTGTTTTTTTCTACTTAGGTGTTTTTATTATTCTATAAATTTCAACAGCATTTGGTCTAAAGTATTTAAAAATATAATGACTATTTTTATAAGGTTTGAAATTTGGAATGTGCTTAGGACTTACTCCTGACTCTACTCAGGGACAATTCCTGATGGGGCTTGGGGGACTGCCAAGTCTCAGAATCCAAACCTGATCCAGTGTTATGCAAGGTAAACACCTTACATGCTCTTTTGTCTCTCCAGTTACAAGGATAGTCATTTTGACAATACTAATACTTGATATAAGTAAATAGGTCCATCTCCAGTTCTCTTCTTTTATTTCTCTTAGGAGTTATTTGTAGTTTTGTATTAATGTATGTTTATCTTTTTCTATAACGCTGATACCACATACTTGATTTATTGAGGCACAGTTATGAGTGGGGTTTTAAAAATATACATTCATATACATACATAGACATATAAATATTCATATACATATAAAACATATACATATTGTACATAGAAGTGACATGTATTTTTGGGAATTGTTCTGTAACTTGTAGTTTTGTTATACAAAAGTGTTTCTATGATCTTTTTTTTTTTGAGTTTATAAGTTTCTCTAAGTTAAGTAGAATGCTGCCTGCAATTGTGATACTTCAACTTCTTTCTAACATGGATACCATTCATATTTCTTTTTTACCTAAATTCTATGCTAATTATCGTATATTGAATAATACTGTAAAAGTGGGCAACCTTATATAGTACCAGATCTTAAAAATAATTTCTTTTTTCACCAATATGATGTTGGCTCTGGGTTAATGGTAAATGGCTTTATACTGAGAAAGGTGCTTCTGTCTCCATTTTATTGAAAGTTTTCATTATGAATATGTGTGGGATCTTGGCAGAGTCCCTTGCATCTGTGATATGATATTGACATGTTGACATGTTATATTAACATGCTATAGTATATTGCTTTCCGTATATTAAAACACCCTTGAATCACAGGGATGAATCCTTTAGTTTGTTTTTTATGCTTTTTGGTCCACACCTGGTGAAGCTCCAGGTTATGCACTCAGAAATTTCTCCTGGCTTGGGGGACCAAATGATACTCCAGGGGATCAAACCACGGTCAGTCCTAGGCTAGCACGGGCAAGGTAGATGCCTTACCTCTTGCGCCACTGCTCCAGCCCCAGGGATAAATCCCTTTAGTTCATAATATATAATCTGTTTTGATGCATTGTTAAAGTTTATTTTCTAATATTTTGTTAAAGACTTTAAATTATATTCATCAAGGATGAAAACTATATATAGTTTTCTTTGTATGTGAGCTCATTGTCTGCTTTTGGTATGGGAAATTTTGCCTAATAGAAAGTGTCTGGAAGGTTTGTGTTTAGTCAACTTCCTCAAAGAGCATGAGAAGGATCAGAAATGTCTTAAAAACAATTAATTAATTAATTTTTGGTGCTCAGGGCTTACCTCTAGCTTTGTGCATAGAGGCCACTCCTGGCAGGGATTGGGGACCACATGTGGTACAAGAAATTGACCCTCGATCTGTTGCATGCAGGACATGAACCGTGCCTACTGGACTATATCCCTTGGAAAGAAGGTCTTTAAAGATTTGAAATAAGTCTCAATAGGGGCCAGAGAGATGGCATGGAGGTAGAGCATTTGCCTTGCATGCAGAAGGACTGTGGTTCAAATACCGGCATCCCATATGGTCCCTTGAACCTGTCAGGAGTGATTTCTAAGCGCATATCCAAGAGTAACCTCTGAGCACTGCTGGGTGTGGTCCCTCCAAAACAAACAAACAAACAAACAAACAAAAATGAAATAAGTCAATAGAAGACCAGTACGAGTCAGGGCTTTGTTTTTATGAAGGCCTTTGATGTTAATTTTACTTTCCTTCACTGCAATTGGTCTTTTTCTTCCTCTTGGGTCATAGTTCAGAGATTATTAGAATCCAAAAATTGATCTATTTTGGTATGTTTTTTGGTAGGTTCATGGTATAATTTTTTTTCTAGTGTCCATGATGATCCTTTACATTGTTGTAATTTTCCTCTGGGTCTTTGACTACTTTGACTTTTCCCTCAAATACTTTTACTGCTTTTCTGCATTTTTTCTGGTGACTTCTCCAGCTCCCACACTTGAGGCTGAAAAAGGATGTGTGTGCTTCTGATGGTTTGTTTAGTAGAACATTTAAATAAAAGCTATAAAGGACATTTGGTATTTGGGGTGCTAACTTTACACTCACTCTTCACAGAACCACCACCATGAATCATTCAAATTTGGCAGATTCCCTGACCAAGAACCAACATCTTTCAGTTTCCTTTGTGCTGAAATAATTCACTCTGTGAAGAATGGTTCAGTCTCACAATGAAAGTTTGATTTAGAAGGAATCTGTAGGGGCCGGAGCAATAACAGAGCGGTAGGATGTTTGCCTTGCATGAGGACAACCCAGGATGGACTCGGGTTCAATCCCTGGCATCCTATATCGTCCCCTGGAGCCTCTTCCCCAAGCCTGCCAGGAGCAAATTCTAAGCGCAGAGTCAGGAGTAAACCGTGAGCACTGCCGGGTGTGACCAAAAAAAAACCCAAAAAACAAAAAAACACACAAAAACAAAAAAAAAACAAAACAACAAACAAACAAAACCCAAACAACAAAAATAAAATAAAACGAATCAGGTTTTTATTTCCTCCCCAGTTTGGGGGCCACACCAGTTGGCGCCCAGGGCTTATTCTGGCACTGTGTTCAGAAATCACTCCTAGCAGGCTCAGAGGACCATATGGAATGCAGGAGATCGAACTCGTTAACTGATCGAATCAGTTAATTGTAAGGCAAATGCCCTACCCGGTGTGCTGTGCTACCATTTAGGCCCACAAGGTCTTTTTTTTTTTTTTTTAAAGACATGCTGTGTGATATGTTGTGACTAAGGGCACTGGTAAGTGCCATACCCACTATACAATACCTTTAATCCCCTGCCTCCCACCAAATCTCTTGACCTTATATGTAGCAATTTTCCTGTGTTTGGGTTTTTATCATTAAGAAAACGTGCTGGGGAGATAGTATAGTGGTTAGAGTGCTTGATTTTTTTTTTTTTTAACACAGCTGACCCAGGTTTAATTTCCAATTCTTATTTGGTCCCCTTGAGTCCTGTCATGAGTGATTCTTGACTAAGGAGCCAGGATTAAACCCGGAGCACCACTGGGCATAACTTCACCAAAAAAGAAAGAAAACAATGCAGCCAACAATTATAATTTGAGATGTTAATTTTTAAGATAGTAAAAATAATATTATATGTCATAGATCTAATTTATAAGTGCTTATTCCTTTTTTATTTTACTGAGACCAATGTGAATTACAAGTCTATTACAGTTATATTTAAGGTACATAGTTACAGTGAATTAGGTCAATTCCCACTACTAGTGTTGACCTCCTTCTGCCCCTGTTTCCAGCATGCCCCCTAGACTTCTAGTGTAACAGGTCCCTTTTGTGTATAACTTGTAGTTTGGGTCTTTTGATTCTATTGCCATTGAGTTTAGGTTGAGTATTTAGGTTGATCATTTTTTATTTTCACTTCATGTTTGTGGGGCTGTTTGCCCCTGGTACCTACCACTTTTTCTTTTCTTAATTTATGAGGCAGAACAAGATGATTCGTGTTCTATGGTTCTGTTGAAGAAGGAAAACAAAGTGGGGAGGAGCCCCTGTCAAGAGGCCATGAATATAAATTTAATAGAAGAAAAAGACAAAAAGAAAATAAAATGAAAGGGGCACTGTTGTGGCAAACATTTTTTTAAATTATTGATTGATTGATTTTTGGGTCACACCCAGCAGCATTCATGGGTTTCTCCAGGCTCTGCACTCAGAAGTCGCTCCTGGCAGGTTTGGGGAACCATATGGAATGTTAGGAATCGAACCAGGTCCCTCCCAGGTTGGCTTCATGCTAGACAGAAATGTCCTACCATTGTGTTAGCTCTCTAGCCCCAAGATATTTTTTTTATGCATAGGCACAGTATTGGGAAATTTAGAAAAGAAATTCCTTTGTCCTAAGAAATGCAGGTTTTCTCTACCTTGAAGCATTGTCATGGGATCGACTACAGGCTTTAGTTTGCTGTCATTGTAAAACCTGGAGTCTATTTATGTTGTCCAAGAACGTTCTGCTCAGTTGTGAATATAAGTGCCTATTTCTTAAAATGAAATACCGAATAGTTGAACCAGAATCTAAAATAAGAATGATTAAACCATGATCTAGAAAAATTAATAAAAGG
The DNA here is from genome assembly GCA_004027635.1 of Crocidura indochinensis. Classification (NCBI taxonomy): domain Eukaryota; kingdom Metazoa; phylum Chordata; class Mammalia; order Eulipotyphla; family Soricidae; genus Crocidura; species Crocidura indochinensis. Next base: position 6,036 of record PVKC010034786.1, read on the forward strand.
TGATTAATTGGAGTAAAGTTTATGATTGACAAATTTCTTTTGTTCTTCTAAGAAAAGACATGTATCTCCAAAATATTGCTGTACCTGCAAAAATAATATTTATTGAATTGTATGAAATATGAGTAATAGACAACTTGACAACTTCAACCAGTGTTCATTAAAAATGATGAAGGTCTAACAAAAATTGTAGTTCAGTTATACACATACTAAATGCTTAAAAATGCATAAAGATAACATTAACCATGCACTCTACAATGAAGTAGACTTAAAATCCTTTGGTAAAAATGGACATCAATAGTTTATGTCTGAGTGTGGAAAGTTTTAGAAGAAATTTTGTTATGCAAAATGTGGAGGACTATGGCTTTATGTCTAAGACTCTATGTGGTAAATTAGGTTTTTGGTGAATGTTCCAAATGTGTGTGTGGGTAAGTATATACGTTTTAAATATATCATTATTCATTTTGTTTCAACAGCATGAAATTTTCTGTTAATCTATGCATAGTCAAAACCACCTTTGTGTTATGCCTATTTATATAATTTTGGAGCAAATATTTTCTAAAATACAAGTTAAACATTTATTTTGTTAAATATAAAATCATATCAAGAAAGGAAAACACTTAATACAAACACATTTTATATTACATTGCTAATATATCAATGGAAGAAAGCATTATTTCAGATGACTTTTGTAAAAGGAAAACAAACTCTGCCTATTTTGGTAGTATATAGTGCATGATTTTTGATAAAAACAAGCAAACAAACACAAATATACTTATGTTTTGGAGCCAGAGTGATAACACAGTGTCTAAGGTGCTTATTTTGTCCACAACTCAGCTGGGTTTGATCCCCTAAATCTCATATTATTCCTGATCTCACCAGCAGAAATTTTTGAGTATCCGTGGGTATGATGATAAAATGAAAAGCAACAACAAAACCCTTAAATGTTATGAAACATTAATAAGTTTTTAATATTAATGTTGGTGATATAACTTAGAGTCTTTTATATATAACACAGACTATGGCAAATGAACAAATATATTAAGATTATTGGTACTAGAATGTTCACTATAGGGGAAATATATATGATTAGGGGCTAAAGAGATAGTACGGAGTCAAAAGTAAACCCTGTTAACCATTAGGTATAGCAAAAACAAACAGAAGAAATGTGACTACATTTTTAAAAATTATAATAATAGTTTAAGTAATATGATTATAGTATTGTTAACATTTAAGTCTGTGATGCAGTTACTCTATTTTAACATCTCCAAAATGGCTAAAACCTATCAGTGCTTCATGATTTTTCTAGTTCATCTTTTCTTTCCACCCTACAATCCTATGTCCCCATCCTGGTCCCCCTAACCCTGGCTCAATTGTAATATTAGATTTTTAATCCAAAAACTAGAGTTTGTCATGATTTAATATTGCATAGCTTCATTGTTTTGCCTCTTTACCACATACATGTGAGAATACTCAGTATTTTTTTCTTCCTGATTTATTTTACTTAACACAATACATCTAGATTCTTCCAATTTCCAGTGAACTGTAAGATTTCATCTTTTATTATACTGCACAGCAATATATTCTCTATATACATATATACCACAGAATATGTGACATTAAAAGACTATAAGAAAGAAAGAAAATCCTCTTTGATGTTTATTTTGAGTTATAAATATTGTCTTTATGCATTCAATATATATGAATATATATGTGTATATATATTCCTAGTCAACAAAGATGTCCTTGAAGCACTTAGTGTCTAATGCCTCGCTTTTAATTTCTAAATGAATTTCTAATAATAAAAGAAATCAAGACAGAGATATGTCTAATTCTTAGCAGAAGAGAGAAAAGTATAGCTTAAACTCAGCGCCCCTTTTTTTCCTTTTTGCTAAGACCTTACTCCTGTCTCTTCACACAGAAATCACTCCTGACAGGCTTGGGGGACCATATGGATGTCGGGAATCAAACCCACGTTCGTTTCAGTCAACTGCATGCAAGGCAAATGCCTTATCACTGTGCTATTGCTCTGACCCCAGACTCAGATATCTTAACCTAGAAAAAAACTTAGTGAGTTGATACATGAAAAATTACACAACTCCTAGCTAGGAGGGGACACTAGAAAGATTTGATAAATTGAGAAACATAAATAATGGTGATAGTAATTATTACGCATTGAATAACAGAAATATCACTATGCACAAAAGCATGAACCATAAAAGCTAAGATTAATAAATGAGCTTATTAAACCTCAGTTTTTCTACATCAGTAGAAGACATAAAAGCAGTGAAGTGACAGGCTTTAAAGTGGATGATTTTTGTGTTATGTACAACTGACAAATGATCCAGTCTCAAATATATAAAAAATTATTCATGTTAATAAGATAAAGAAATATAACTTACTTGTAAATTTATTAAGCATTCTGAATAGGCAGTTCATAGAGGAGAAAGAATAAATGGTTGATGAATATGTGAAAAGCAATTTAACATTATTACTATGCAGTGAAATCCAAATTAAAGAGTTATACTGACTATGTCATGTTGACCTGAAATGGCAAGATTAAAGCACAAAAGTACAAGTTGTTTTTGGAATGTGTAGCAATGATACTCCTTTTCTACTCTTCATGAAATTTCAAATTTTTGCAGGATATAGAAAACTGTTCAACATTAACTTCCCTATGACTTAGCAATATTTCTGATGCACAAGATTGCTCAGGGTAACCTTGTTCATTGAAACAAAACATGTAAAATACCTATTGTCAATAATAATAGAATAAATTAAAATTGTGTTATATTCATAATAGATGGAACAGAAGGAGATTGAAATAAATATATCTACTAGACCAATTTGAATTTAATTAACAGAGTGTTGGATGAAAGACACAATTAAAATGCACCAAATTATTTAAATAATGCTCAAGGAGAGTCCATAATGCAATTTGAGACTACAATTTTTGAAAATCAAAGATTATGAAAGGACTTTGTGCAGACGAAAAGTTCAGATTGCCCTGGAAATTCACCATGTTGAACAAAGGAATACACCATTTTTATGTGTTCTACTATGGAAATAATAATCAAACAAGCAAACATTCTTACACAAGCTAAAATACAGTAAAAGCTGATGCAGATCATTATTAATCATTATGTAGATGCAAATCAAACAGCAATGAGATGTCATCTCACACTACACACAACAACAACAACAAAAACAAGAACAACAGTGCAGGTCCGATGCGGGCAAAAAGTGACTCTGATTCACTGCGGGTGGGAATTTTGGCTTGCTCAGTCTTTTTGGAAACCAATATGTATATTCTTCAAAAAACTAGAAATTCAGCTGCCATATGAACCAGCAATACCATTTCTAGAAATATGCCTAGGAACCCAAAAGCACAATGCAGAATAAAAGCCTTCTGCCTTCCTAAATGTTCACCACAGTACTATTCAGAATAGCCAGAATCTGGAAATACCCAAGTGCTTGAGAACAGATGATTGAAAAAAGAAACTGTGGTACATCTACATTTTGCAACTGTTAGAAAAAATAAAGTTATACAATTTACTTATATGTGTATTTTGAGAGTATTATTCTGAGTAAAATGAGTCAGAGGGATAGGGGTAGCTATAGAATGATCACACTCATTTGTGATATATATAATAAAAAATATAATGTGGTATTAATGTCTACCGACAAAGGCTAGAAAGGCCAGTCCAAGGTAGGAAGTTTGTCACAAATAGAAGGGGAATTCAGTTAGGGCAGAAAAGGGACCATTATGACAATGACGGTTGGAAATGGCTAAGAACTGGGAGCTAAAGGGAGACAAGATGAAATTCCTTCTTTCAGTAATTCATTTATTTAAAAATTGCTGAAGTAACTCTAAAGAGCAAAGTGTTTTGCCCTTACCTATCTGATTATTTTTACAGTGGCTATGCTCTAGAGATTTCGGTGCCCCTAGGGGTCTCAAACTCAATTTACCTGCGGTCCGCAGGAGGCAACGTCGGAGTGATCCTTGAGTGCAAAGTCAGTAGTAAGCCTTGAATATTGGGGGGTGTGACCCAAACAACTAAAACAAAACAAAACTAAAAAAGATTTCTTTAGGGCAGGGCCACAAAATGTTGTAGGGAGGGCCATTTGAGGCCCACGCAAGCCTCTTCTTGTGATTGTAAATCTTCATGGCCCCCCCTTTTTTTTCTCTTTCATGTTTGTACATCCTTGTCAGCTGCTTTTCACTGCCCCATTTTTCTCAACTTCTCTCACACTGATTCGTGTTCAGGGATTACTCCTGGTGTACAAGGGACCTTCTGAGATGCTAGATAGGCTGTACACAACTATCCACTATACTTTAGCTCTGGCCCTGAGGGAAAAAAAAGAATTATTTTTCTCCACAGTTCTGTAAGCCACCACTAAGGTATTTACAGGTTTGAATTTTTCTGAGGTTTCTCTCCTTACCTTATTAACAGTTACCTTCTCTGAGTCATTCATAATCTTTTCCTGTGTGCATACATTTCACACAATTCTGATATATCTACTTGTCTATAAGCACCTTTCCTATGATTATAATTAATCTGTGCTTTATTAATGACCCTATATCCAAATGTTATCACACTGAGTATTCAACATCCATTTTGTTGGAACAATTTCAGTCCATAAATTTGCAAAGTGATTTTAAGACTTTGATGACAGAGGAATAAAGAGTATTTAAGAAAATATTCATAATTATGTTTACTAGGGAACAATTACAATATTTTATTCAACTTTTTACTCCTTACACCTGATCAGGTGTATGACACCTGGGAGGTATTTGCAATAAATTTTTTTGAGAAGAAAAAAAACAAATCAATTTAGAACACCTGAAAATATTATGTAACTTGAATGTAGAAATAGATGTTCTGTATTTTGTTTGCAGGAAGAAAAACAACACATATATAAGAGAATCTAATTTCTGCCATTTGCAAAATGCTAATATTGGTACCAAACAAACTTAAAAAAATAAACCTTTCATAATCTAATCTGTATTATTATTACTTTTTCACTAAAGCTCAGGAGTTACACAATTGTATGTGAAAAATTATCAAAGAAAATATAATAGAAAGATTGTAAATAACTAGTGATTGTGACTCCTAGTTTTCATTGAATAAACTTCTTCTTACCTTCAGTTAAAATATTGTCCCTTGCAAAACAAAAGCCCTGTGAAAGTCATACTTTACTGAATTTTAAAGTATCAATGGAGTTAAAATATATTGGGATTTTTGTTCAATTGGTATTGTCAACTTGAGTAGATTTCTTTTTTCTGTCTTGTTTTGTTTTACGTTATCTAGTGCGGCTCAAGGCTTATTACTGGCACTGTGCTCAGGGATTAGTCAGGATCCCTGGATTGCTGGGAAGATGATCTGGCCACCCAGGTTGGAAGGCAAACTTCAAAGAGGAATATATAAGTCAGTTTTTATGTCCAGCCAAGCTAAAATGACATTATACATTTTCAAGAAATTCACACATATAGATGAGGGAGAATAGGAACATACAATAAACACACATCAAATTTTTTTAAAAATGGCCAATAAATGCCATGAGATGTATTTTATAATATGGCAATGAAGAGAACAATGATTAGATGCCAAGAAAAGCTCCACTGCATGATCTCTATTAGCTGATGCTATTCAGTCAGGGACCGAAAGTTATTATTGGTACAAAGAATGTTCTTTAGAATTTTTTTGACCCAGTCAGAGAAAAAAGTAGTCTAACAAAGAAGTTTCTCCCAGCAAAAGGTTGTCACACCCTCCTTGTCTCACTCTTTTGCATTTTTTTCTAAACCCCAGGGCAGTCTTTCTAATTTTTCAGAGTGAGGAAAGTGTAGAGGTAAAGATGCAAAACAGTTTGGCAAATGAAAACAATTAAATTAGAATATTTTATCTTATGAAAACATTAATATTTACCTAGAGTGAAGAGTTTGGTACTTTACTGATTGTTTTATAAATTCAAATATTACAAAGATCATCATTCACAAAGTTCAATACTGAGAGCAAAGCATTCAGGGATGTATAAGGTAAGACCACTTTAATTAATCAATCTCATCCTTTTTTCTCATCTGGTAATGTGTAAGACAGAATGTCAACAAACCTATTAAATCATAATCAATGTGATACAGTGAAATAATGCAATAAGTTATACCTGAAACAAACAGTACAGAACAGCAGGAAAGCCACCTGAAGAACTCCACAAAATCAATCACAGAGCCAGCTAACTAAGATTTGGGAGCAAGAGTAAAATCAACATGAATAGGATGGCAGCTCTCAGGGAGATTCCAGATCCCTGAGTTGACTCAGGCAAAGAAACAGCTTCACAAACAGCAGGTGAGGCATCTTGGAGTCTGCTATCATTTCCCAAAGGATTATAAAGAAAGAATTGTACAATGGTTTTTCCGAAAAGGTCACATATACAGCAGATAGGCATAGTTTCAGAAATCAAAAATTCTAGTTTTTTCCAAGCATGATACTACTTCAGTTTTACTTCAACATTAAAATTCATCTAGCAAAACTTGACAACCTGTGCATGGTCATGTATGGATGATTTTAAGTGGAAAAATAGAGGAAGACAAATTAAAGGGGTAGAGATAGTATGACTTCAATAAGCAGAACATTTAAGGAAGTTCCAGAAAGTTCGGGGCTTTTCAGTGTAACAAGAACTCATATAATCTACCTTTGGCAATGCAAGTAGATGTTATTATAAGTGCAAATATAAATGTGAAAATTTCTTCTACTTTATGTTTCTTTCTTTGTAGCAACACATATAGAATAATTTCATATTGCAGGCAAATAAATGAAAGGACACTGCTAATGTTTAATGGGAAAACAGTATCTGAAACCTAAATTAGCTGGGTGACATGGGTGACATGAAGGTCCTTGACTCAAAATATCCACATTAGGAGCCTAAAATACCATTGAGATGCAAAATTCCAGGACTAGTGCAAGGAGGTTTCCAGAGATGGAAGGCAGCTGACCCCAGGGAAGAGTGCCTCCACTGCTAGAAACAAAGCCAGGCAATTTCTCTCTTTCTCTTTCCCTTTCTATCTGTCTCATTTTGTTGGTTTGGTTTAGTTTTAAGAAAGCACCTTAGCAACGGACCAGGTGTGGGGATGGGTGGGGGAATACTATATGAACTAATTTGGCACAGACAAACACATACATACACAAAATGTGTACTTTCATACATTAGGGTGAAATTTTCCATTCTGGGAAAAAACCCACATATCTGAGCTTGAAATGTGGACTTAGCATTGCTTCCACTTTTGAAAAATGTCATATTTTGCTCTTGAATACATTATCTTTATCTACCTCTCCCCCATCCTTTTTTATTTCGAGAATAAACTTCTTCACTTCACTGTTTGCCTCTTCCTAAAATTATTTTCTGTGATGCCTAACAATGGATCTTAAAAGTCTGTGTAAGATTTAGGATTGATTTTTCTTACCTGCAATGAGCAATTCCTAGCTCTAGCTGGAGTTCTTAGCTCCTCGAGAAATGGAGTGATAGGGATCATATCCTATGTCCTGAAAAACAAGCAGGCTTCAAATACAACCCAAAAGCTACTTGGTAGGGATAGAGAGATGTGAGGTCTTTACTA
>PVKC010034787.1:0-13640 GCA_004027635.1 Crocidura indochinensis
AAAAAAAAAAAAAAAAAAAAAAAAAGAAGTCTAGGGTCTGGCACTATCCCTAAATCTACTTTCTGCTTTCTTTATTTAAGACTGTGATCACAGTTTCTCCCCTAGTTAGTTCTATGTACCAAGGAGATATGTAACTTGGGAATAAACCCTTTTCCCAGAAATCTTGGAAAAATAGTAGCTGAATATTTTTGGGATGGCCATTCCTCTCCCAAAGAGACCCTGAGATAGGGAATTAGCTACAGATTGTTTATTTTTGAGGCGAACCAGGAATCCTCTGGGTAGGATGCAGTGAGTCAGGAAAGGGAAGGCAGTCTCTATGGAGGTGATACAAGCTGCCTTGCTTGACCCTGGCTCTTCATCCCATTCAGCCAGTCCAGAACCCAGACCACATTCCTGGGTGAAAGAGGGAGTTGGGTATTTATGCAATATCTCCTGGGCCAGGGCTGCCCCCAGGGGGAGCCAATTGCTTGGCCCTCAGCCTGCTGGGAAGGCAGTAGAGTGTGGGTGGGCTCTCCCAGTGAGAGCCAGTCCCCCAGAAAGCTGCCTGGGCATGTGTGGGTGCAGGAGGCTGGAAGTCTGACCACAATCTCCAGCTTTCAAAGTGCAGCCTCAGAAAGCAAAGGCCCTCAGAACAGTGCTAAAACCTGCTGATTCAGTTGCCTTTTTGATGTTGCTCTTGAAAAACTTGAGGCAGAATAGCCACAAGCCTGCATCTGACAGCGAGCAGCCCATGAACCAGGGGTCCAGATCCAGGAGACCCTCTCAGCTGGGCTCTCTAGGTTTGACACTATAGAACAAAGAGTAGTAGTCTGTTCTCCCTCTCTAGAATCTACCCAGCACTGATTCTTGGCTTTCTTTCCACAGGAATATATGTCAAGGAGATAGATTGGTGGAGAAAAGGCATCCGGAGGGGCTCTTTTCAAAGGAACTATTTTAAGGCTGTCCTTCCAGTCCACCACATCCTGACATTTGGTATATTTAGCATCATCTATAGAGAGGGCTAATGGATTTTTAGTTGGAAATCATTATGATTCAAACCACTGCCGTCTTTATTTTCTTTTAATTGCGACGGAGTCACGCACAACACACACACACAACACACACATAAATAGCTGCCTTATATTTGTACACAGAAAATGCTTCCAATAAAAGGGCCTCTGATGAAACTTCCAAGCCTTTGCTATTGAACCTTTTCATTTGGGGGAGGGTGGGGCTAATGGTGTAGGTTAGCCTGTATTGCCTTCACACTGTGCGTAAAATGCACATGTATTTGGTCAAAGAAAAGAATGCATAAAAGGTGTTTTAAATTGACAGCCCAAGACAGGAGTAATTGAACATGCCATTCTTCGCCGTCCACTCCTGTAGATGCCGAGCTCTGCTGATTTGCCTTACTGAATACAAATTTGTATTGTCCCTGCCATTAATATGGCTTCTTTTCATCCCCCGAATTAATCTCCTTTTGCCAGCACAATAAGGACTGTAAAGTAACAAGTTCCAATGTCAGGAATCAAAATTGCAGGAGATTCAGGCTTTCTGGTGGAGCCTCATTCCTATGCAGCCCACAGACTGTATTAATTAATGGCAGATAAAATAGGAACCTCATCATCAAAAGCAGTGCTCATGTTCACCTCTGCTCCGTGGCCCATCATGTCAAGGTTTCCCCAAGCCATGGATGACAGATTTGGTGATTTTCTGCATGTTGTTGACTCTCCATAATGAGACTCTAATTTGAACATTCAACTCTTCAGTGTTTTTAAAATCAGTTGTCTGGTGTCAGTGTTTGGGGCCCCGTCTTGACTGCTCCACCAGAAGCTAGACCCATACACATTCTTTTATGGTGAACATTTGGCCTTATGAGTTTCTGTATGCCTGCAGTATCTTGCACAATGGAACCCAAGCTGTGTTGTGTATATTCAAAACACAGTGGCTAGAGTACACATATAGTATATGTGAGAACATTGCATCTAGCAGAAGGATAAGTAAGTGTATGGTAAAAATGTGTGTATGTATCCTAAAGAACATAGCAGGACTCTGAGAATATTTGGAATCTAATAGGAATATATGTGAGCATACTGCAGAGTATGTAACAGAATACATTAGGGGTGTATAAGTCTGCTAAAAAGTATAGCAAAATGTGTCTGGCTATGCTACAGAGTACAACGGGGATAGGTGTGACTGTGCTGCCGAGTCTAGCAGGAATGTTGCAGAATATGACAAGAAATATGTATGAAGATGCTGTGAAATATTGCAGGGAAAGATATGAGAATACTGCAGAGTATAGTAGACACCACAGGCTCTCCTGGTATAAGAAACCTATAATTTTGGTTAAGACAAACCCACTGTAATAATCATCTTTTACAGCATGATGATAGCCCCCCCCCAAAGCACTAAGTCCTACAACAGGGGTTCTAAACTGGGCTTCTTGAACTAGCAAAAACAAGACTGGTTAGAAATGCAAATTTCTGACTCTAGGAACTGGGGTAGGGGTGGAGTGGAAGGAGTAGTCAGCAGCATGGTTTGCGCATATCCTCTGAGGGATTCTAGCATTGGATTGTTTGAAGAGCCCCAATCAAACAGAGAACTCAGGCTCTGGAACTAGGCTACCTATGCTATAGTCACAGCCGCTTGCCCTCAAATAGTTTCCTCAACACCTCATTTTTTTTCTTGCATCTAAAAAAATGGAGACCCTGTATCTTGCTTCAAGTTTCTCTGGGAGCAGATATGGAGCCCAAGATTGGGGCCAAAGGCATTTATCTGAGAGGTGATCCTAGGAAGGTGGAGTGAGGAGAGTACAACAGGGAAAAGAGCAAAGCAGATGCTGAGGCCACAGAAGCCTTTGTGAGGGTGGAAAGGACCACCCAGACTGCCCTGCTATTCCCAGAAGGGTGAGTTTAAGGTGCTCTTCCCAATGCCTCCTTATTTGTTGAGGGATCACTCCTGGGTGTGCAAACTCCCTGAACAGGAGTTGACAGAGTATACCAGATACAGCTGGGAGTTATCCTCAAATCCTACTAGAAAGGTAGTGTTGAGGGCTTCAGAGAAATGAGTGTCCCCAGAGCCACTCCTGATCCCTGACTGTGCATATCTTACTTTTGTTTAGCTATTAAATGGTAAATTCTCAGGCCTGGACTTGGTTTGGAGTCAGCAAGAACATCATAGACTCATTTGGGAGGCTGGCCCAGAAAGCAGGGCCAGGGGTGTGGATAGTGAAGGCAGGAGGCCATGAGGTTTTTGGAAATGAAACTCTATGGAGGACAAAGGGGGCCCAATCCCACTGTGGGCGTGGACAAATAGCACAGACACCTCACAGTGCCCAACAGCTGACAAGGAAATGGGTCTATGTCTAAATACCCAGTTGTTTGCAGGGGATATTGATTGATGGGCCAATATGTATGTAAAGCCCTGTGCCCAGGACTGTGAAAGTTTCCTAAGGTATAATGACAAGTGTTTCCTGCCCCCTACTTCCATAGGTGTGAAGTTAGTTGTCTAGTACCCAGCTTTAGGGAGAGGTGCCCTGAACCACTCTCTTTTCATGGAGAGTACGCCAGAACCATAAAGAGAGACCTCTATGTGCAGATTGGGAATAACTATAAAAAGTATCTTAAAACAATAAACAAGACCCACCTACAAAAATTAGAGATTTCACATGAAATTCTGGCTGGCTGTTTTCACAGAAAGTACTTTCAACAAGCCTAATCCTGCTTTCCTGTGAAGAAAACTTGGTTCCTTTGACCCAGTCCTGGCTTTTGTGGACCCAGATCTTATCCACAGCCAATCATTTACTTGTTAATATTCCCACACAGTGCCAAGACTGGCACTTGCCATGAGGACTGTCCTGGGCACATCTGACCTCTGCACTATCTCCCAACACAATTGGGATGTCACTGAGCATATACCTTATCTGTGAAAATAGCTTTCTGGCCAGAAGCTTACATGTGCTTAATTTTGAGAACTCATCTTTGTCCTGGTCTGGAGATGTTTTTGTATCCTAAATATGTGTGATGAGGGTCAGTCCTTGTGTCTTGATTCTCAGCGGTCTAGGACACTGCCATTTGGCTTCCAATCTTCTTGAGGGCTCCTCAAGCCCATTCCTGGGGTTTGATTATTTTGGGTTCCATTTTCTTTCTTTCTTTCTTTCTGGCTTCTGGGTTGTCTCTCAGCAAAATGAATACAGCAAAAGACCTGTGAGGCAGATTATCTCATTAGCAGAGCCCTCGCAGGAGAAGAGTCGATGGATGCTAAGCCTGTCGATGATAATTACGTCCTTGGTTCGGGGCCAGAGCCCCTTCTCCCTGCCCGGCAGCTCGCCAGCTCCAGGAAGAGCCCACAGTTCTTCCGCAGCCCCACCCGCCCAGAGAGCCTGGAGCCGCAGCCTGCACTATGAAGGAGAAGCAAGCTATTTCTGAGTGCATATGTGGGAAGGGTGGGAAGATGGAAAGAAAAGTGAGAAAGTGTATGTAAGCAAATATTTCAAAGAAAAGAGGGGGAAGCTCATTTTTAAACAGCTTGATAAAATCATCAAAGAGATCCTGCCAGACCCCCAAGTGAACAGCAGGTCTGGGTCCCTTGGTAGCCAGGGAGACACTAACTTTTGTCAGTTTCCATCTCAGCACCGTCCCCCCCCCGGCCCCCCAAGAAGTTCGCAGGAAAATGCAGCCAGTTAGGTCCCATCTCACCTGTGTAGAGATGTTTGGGGGGAGCTCAAGATTCTCCGCAGCCCAAGTGGCAGAAGACTACTTTCTATACCAGTCTCTGAGCTGATGCCTGGCATTTTACATGTGATTACAATGTCAAAATGACTCTAGGAAGATGTGCTTTTTTAGAGGAACAAAGGATACTGAGAAAAAGGTGATTCAAGCTTGATGATTCAAGCTGGACTTTTCAGGGAGGGGTCTTTCAGGGAGAGACAGGGAATCAGAATGTCTTGCAGTTCAACAAGGCTTCTCTTTTCCCATCACTCTGTTCCTGTAGCCAGGCCCAGCATTTTCTCACATGAATCCCTTGCCCCTTTCGCCACATTTTGGTTGAAAATGTAGGGGCTGGATCAATAGCACAGCAGGTAGGACATTTACCTTACATGCAGCCTACCCAGGTTTGATCCCCTGCATCCTGTATGGTCCCCCAAGTCTGCCAGAAGTAATTTCTGAGTGCAGAGGCAGAAGTACCCCTTAAGTGCTGCCTCCAAACAAAACAAAATAAAAGACATAAAGGAAATGTAGAGTTGGAGATTGGAAGTGGATTGTAAATGAATTGAATAGAAATAATTGTCTCCAAAGAACTGAGCTGGCTGCTCATTGGGGAGTTAGTGGCTTTCAGGAGTCTAAACCAAATGAAATTGTAGTGAAATGATCAGTTCTGAGACTATTTACATAGACAGACTTCGCTTTAGTAATTGTGGAAAATATATACATTTGCCACTGATTTCTGTTTTAGTAAAAATCATTTGGATTTGGTTCCACTTAGATATAGAAAATGAACCTTTTTCCCCTCTAAGTTTGGTTCGCAGTTGGGTTAAGTTTAAGATCCAGGCACTTATTATCAGCACTTAGTTCAGAATCACATATTTCAGCATGAAAAACTCAATGGAGTCAAAGAGTCTCATTATTGATTTGAGTAATTAATATATTCAAATTAAATAGATGAGAAAGATCTAGAGGAGTTTATATTTACCCTGAAGGAATTGAGCTAAGGCAGTTAATAAACTCATTTCTATGACAAGTTGGGAGCTGGTGGAGTTAATGTTGAGGATCCCACAGTAGCTCTTTTTTCTCAAGCATGAGAGGGGTGTTTATTGGTGTTAGCAGTTCATGTCAGATGAAAGGTGATGGCCTGGTATTCAATGGTGGATGCGATGGAATCCACTCAGATTCCTTCCTGCACAAGTTCACAGCTTTCCGGCACTATAATGATTACCTGCTCGTAGAGCAGTTGTTCCTTCCCATGAGAACTTCAGCCACCTGTCACTCTGGCTTTCTTGAGTTGACAAACTTGCTCCATTTGAAAACCAACTGGATTGCTAAATCAGCCCTTCAATGCCAGGCAAGAGATTGGCACCATTTTTCTTTCAGGAGTGCCCCCCGGAGGCAGGCAGGAGTTCCCTCTTTCTCTCTTTTCCTCCCTCCCTTCTATGGCAACCATATTCAGTGCCCACTCTCCACCATTCCACCACCTGGCTTCTGAGAGGGTTCTCTAATCAGCACTCCTAGTTTGTAGTCCATGTTACACCCATGTAGTCTTTTCCAGGGCTCATGTAACTTGGTTGGCCTTGGTCCAAGATCTCAATAGTATATTTCAGTCACCCGTTGTTGCTGTTGTGGTTGTTGTTGCTATTATTGTTGTTGACCACACCTGGCTGTGCTCTGTTCTCTGTTCTCCTGGTTTTCTGTTCAGGAATCATTCCTAGCGGTAATCAGAGGGAAACTTGTGGTGCTAGGGATTGAACTGGGACCAGCCTTCTGCAGTACAAGCACCTCTCCTACTATACTATCTCTCCAACCTGTTGTTTCAACTAAGCACATTTATCCCTGGGTCAGTACCTGGGAATCCATTATGGGAAGATCTTTCCTGTATGGGAACCTCCAGGTGAGTGAACTCGTTCAGTTACTAAGGAGAACAACACAAAATCAGTGTAACACTGTATTTCTTCCAGAGCTAGAAAGATTCCTTTTCAGATGTCTTCCCACCCCCATGTATCCTAAAATGCAAAGAAAAACAAAACAATAGAAAATGTCTCCACCCAGCAATTCTATTATCAGCCCTTAGACAGCTTTTCCGCCTCCCCCCAACCCCAATTTCTCCTCCTGATATATCTTCACAGCTGGAAAGACTATTGAATCTAAGAGGAAAATCAGCAAAACCATACAGCTTTGTTGCTACAAAACGGCACTTCCTGTCTGGACATCCCTAATTTTAGTCCTTTCACCATGTGTAAGATGGTGCTTGAGGGCATCATTCCCTGCTGGATGCCTTGTCCTGCTCCTTGACTATTTTTGCGGGTGGGATGAACCTTGAGAACTGTAGTGGCCCTACTTTCCATTTACTCATCACAGCAGAATCCTGTAATAATACAGGCACCTGGAGCTACCCTGGGGCAATCTCAGAAACTTAAAGCTTCTGGATGAGAGACAGGAGCAGATCCCTGGGGAGAGGGACTGTGTGACTTGACACCTGCCCACTCTAACCATGCCTTGGGCAGAGTGTAATGCTTTGGAGAGCAAATAGAAATTACTTGTTCACCATCTGCCATGAGAGCTATGTGTTGGGGTGTGAATGGCCTGGGGAAAAAATCTCTCCACTCTACAGCTCAATAGTTGATAGCTCCTTCTAAGATACTTGAATTTGTAGCGAAAAATTTGCCCCAGCTCATAGAAAACTGCTCAGCTCTAAGGAGGAATGATAAAGTACATCAGATCAGTGGGGGTGAATAGAGTCAGGCAGCTATCACTAGCCAAGGGGATATGGAAAGTCAATGAATGCCTCGACTCCTTATTCTACCCAAAGCCCCCTGGAACCATATTCAATAGGGTCCTCTCTAGAGACTCAACTATGGGTGATAGTAAGCCTCTGCCCCATTCCACTTAGTCTTCTTGCTCATTAAGTTCTCTTTACTGACCTTTCTTCTTTTCTCTCTTATTCTGGCTCTTATTTATGTTTCCTGAGATCATTCCTGGAAACACTTCCTGCACCCAAGATCTCAGACTGGAGAATTTAACTATGATAACATTTGTCCATTTATCTATTCATCTCCCCAATCCATTGTGAACCCTTTCTAGGTTCTAACTAATGTATTGGGCATATAGAAGGGAAGAGGAATTACGGAAAGTACAAAGCCGAATAAGATTCTCCGTCCTTGGAACGTGCAGCCGAAACAAAAGCTCATACTCTGGTGGGACAGTGGTGGAACAGATAGAGAAAATTAACTGTGAAAAGAGAGAAGAGACTCATACATGCCAAGCTGAGCATCTGGTTGGGAGGTGGGAAGAGGGAGACATAGATCATGTATCTTCTGGTCTTGAAAAATGGCTACAATAGCATGAGGGAGGGTTCATAATTGACAGAAAGGGTAAAATTTACCTACAGTACAAAGGGCACATTTGATGTTAGAATTGATAACGGCCAATTTGTTTGACAGCTACTCAAGTAGTAATCTTTGGAAACACATAAAGTGTATTTTTGATAGAGAATAAATAATAGACTATTGTTATCTGTAGGCATTTTAGCAGTTTTGCCTTTTTATTGTTGTATTTAGATAATTCATTTAAAATGAATATTGGCATAGAGTAATGATTACCATACTGGTAGAAGTTTTCTATTTATTGCTTTTGGTCTTGGGTACTTTTTCAAGATTACCCCCCTTTTTCTACTGCTTTGGGATCAATTGAACATTTTATATGATTCCATTTTATCTCCTTTCTTTATACAGAGAAGATCACCAAAATATTTTTGATGATACCAATGCATTGTATCACCAAAGCATTGATATACTGTTGACAATATTCTTATTCAATAATCCAAGTTCATTTTTAAATAACAGTGCTAAATCACAGCTAGTCTGTGATAGCAGAATAATTCCAAGTTCCTCACTTCAGTCCCTCTTTGCACTGTTGCCATTTGGAGAAAACTTCAAAATAAAAATTTAAACCAATGTGAAGGTGAGCTAGAGTGAGAATAAAAAGTCACCTGGTATCATCTCATGCCACAAAGACTGCCACACATCACAAAGAACAAGAATAATCAGTGCTGGTGGGAATGTGGGGGGAAAAGAAACTCTCATTCACTGCTGGTGGGAATGCCATCTAGTCCAGCTTTAATGGAAAACAATATGGAAATTGAGCTCCCATTCGATCCAGCTATACTACTCCTAAGGCTACACGCTAGGAACAAAAAGCACAATACAAAAATGCCTTCCTCACACCTATATTCACTGCAGCACTATTTACAATAGCCAGAACCTGGAAACAACCAAGATGCCCTTCAACTAATGAATGGCTAAAGAAACTGTGGCACATATACACAATAGAATATTATGCAGCCGTCAGGAGAGATGAAGTCATTACATTTCCCTGGATGGATATGCAAACTCATTTGCTGAATGAAATAAATCAGAGACAATAGGGATGAGGACTGAATAGATGAAGTCATAAAATTTTCCTTTATATGGCTGCACGTGAAACTATTATGCTGAGTGAAATAAATCAGAAAGAGAGGGATAGAGATAGAATAGTCTTATACATCTATGGGATTTAAGAAACATAAAAGGGGGGCCTGGGAGATAGCATGGAGGTAAGGCATTTGCCTTTCATGCAAAAGGTCATTGGTTCGAATCCCGGTGCCCCATATGGTCCCCTGTGCCTGCCAGGAGCAATTTCTGAGCATGGAGCCAGGAGTAACTCCTGAGCACTGCCGGGTGTGACCCAAAAACCAAAAAAAAAAAAAAGAAACATAAAAGGGAGCCAGGCAGTGGCGCTGGAGGTAAGGTGTCTGCCTCGCCTGCGCTAGCCTAGGACGAACCACTGTTCGATCCCCCAGTTTCCCGTATGGTCTCCCAAGCCAGGAGCGACTTCTGAGTGCATAGCCAGGAGTAACCCCTGAGCGTCAGTGGGTGTGGCCCAAAAACCAAAAAAAAAAAAAAAAGAAACATAAAAGACATTATAGTGATAATACCCAGAGACAATAGAGATGAGGGCTAGAAGGACCAGCTCACAATAAGAAGCTCACTACAAAGAGTGTGAGTGCATTTAGAGAAATAACTACACTAACAACTATCATGACATTGTTAATGAGTGAAAGAAGTAGAATGCCTGTCTTGAATACAGGCAGGGGTGGGGGAGAGGGAGATCAAGGACATTGGTGGTGGGAATGTTGCGCTGGTGAAGGGGGTGTTCTGTTTATGACTGGAACCCAACTACAATTATGCTTGTAATTGTGGTGCTTAAATAAAGATATTATTTTTTAAAAAGTCACCTGGAAAACTTATACTCTTCAAGGCAAGGGCTGATATTTGATAGACCCCTGGTAAAACGGTTAAAATAATTCTAGCTGTCCCTGGGCTATGCCCTTTGCCGTATGATTTTGCTGCTCAACAAGACAAAGTGACTTGGCTATGTGACATTTTAACTAATAGAATGATGGCAAGTATAGCATTGAATTGGATAGTACTTGTGCACTGACCTTGGCTCCTTGTATTTAGGAGTACAAGCTAAATATCATTCCTATAGAAAACATTCTGAAAACCTTTCCTTTTCTATTTGGGGGGTTGTGGTCTGAGAAGGTCAGGTCTGTTGTTTTTGCAACAGTCTCTCCTCTGTCCTGTGGTCCAACTGTCTGCCCCCCTCCATCTCAGGCCCTCTGGATACTATGCTCATTATCTGACTTCGGAAGTTGCCAGCAGACAGCCCGCAGTTCCCTCGATGTTAATAGCATTAGGAAAGTTCTGGCTCCAGCCACTGCTCTGGTCCTTAGTATTCATGGATGATCAGCACTCTCCATTTTATTAAGAAGCAGTCAAGATGTTGTACTGAATCTACCCTGACCTCTCTTTATTCCCTGCCAACACACACATACATACACACACTATAAAGCAGGAAGGACCAGAAGATTTATGACTGATGATTTGGAATGCGGGGAGAGAAGCTACAGGAACACCAAAATGTCCTTGGAGTTGAGACAGGTCAAAGGCAGCAGCGGTCTCCTATGGTTTCTATGAGATGCAGAGCAGGTACCATCTTCCCTTTTCTCTGTTTCAACTCCTGAGGGTGGCTGGTCTGATACCCCTCTCTTGCTACTTCTCCCTTCCCTTAAACCTCTGGCACCAGTGCCACTTACCACATTACCACGGATAAAATTTTAAGGAGTCTGCTGTCTCCAAGAATGAATCTAGATCAGTTTTTAATACTTCCTCCCCCTCTTTTGTTCTTTCTCCTCAACCCTTATTGTACCCAGGCAGCTTATTTCTGGAGCATTGTGAAGAAATCTGTAGGCAGAGTGGGGGTGATGTTGCAAGCACCCCTAGCTGAGGCATTTGTGGTTACCAAAGCATGAAGCCCACCTTGTCTTTTGGAGCTGACCAGCTGCGCAGAGGCTCTAGGTTCCTTGTCAGGCACTCAGGCTCTTGGGTAGGGCTTTATGGGGGGCTCACATGGAGGGGGGCAGGAACAGTGTTGGTTGGAAGATGTAGGGAGAGAATGCCTGGCAGCCTCCTCAGCTCTCAGCCACAAATACCACCATAGCAGATCTTGTGTCACTCAGTCTGTGGCTACCTGGGTTCTGAAATTCCAGCTCAGAGTAGCTGACTTGGAACTTAGCTTTACCCTCAACTGTTTTGTGTGAAGCTCTCATTCTAAATAAATCAAATTAAGAGGCCATGTGTTAGAAATCCTGGCGGCCTCGGGTGGCAATCTTAGGTAAGTGATCTCACTCAAGTTGGTTAACCTTCATGAGGTTATTTCCTAGTCTACAATGGGATTGTGGTTTGGCTTAGCGAGAATGTTAAATATAAAAGAGACATCATACAAATCATCAGCCAAAGAAAGCAGAAACAGTGGACACTGTCAATATTGCTATGTTTATAATAAAGTTGACATTATCATTCAAACCAAAAAGGTCAGAATTGCAAATGGGACAGCCACAGCCCATGACCAATGATGCAGACCAATGCTCAAAGGAGAAGCCAGCTAGAGATGGCCTTCAGGCAGGAGAGGGCAGTGCTCACTGTCCAGCCTGTCCCTTTACTCTAGCTCATCCTGATTATCCCTCTGTTCCTTCCTTTTCAGGAATCGTCCCCCTCCCCATTGGCACATTCTCAGTTATTTGCATCCATTCACTTACACAGGTGATTGATGTGAATGGAAGGCAGCTCTTGTCTGTGGGAGGCTGTATGTGTTCATCTCCTGTGTCACAGAAACAGCCAACAAAGTTGGGGTCACAGATGGCCCTCAAAGGCTTCAGAGCATCTTTCCCTCTTCCTCTTAGTTTCTTGTTTGCCAGCGTGGAATGTAGTAGCTCCTGCCTTTGGGCTCAGCATTCTAACAAAGGAGAGGGGACTTTGAGGGGGCACTAAACTGAATCAAATAGTCATTCCCAGAACTGCTAGGACAGAGGAGGTCCTGGCACCATTTATTAGCAAAGTCAGTCCTGGTTATTATCCTTAATAGGTGGAGCAAATCTTTGATTGCATTTTAACTTATTCCACTGTGTGGGCCCAGGATTTGGTTTAGAAATCAGACCAACAATTTTAGGATGGCTATTTTGTGACGAAATAATGAGTTTAAAAGACAATGCTCTGGCATTGCTTTGTTCCGGTAGAGCATAAAGGAGATTGGCCTTGAAGTCTAGAACTCTGAATTTAAGTTCTGACTCAGCTCCTGGTAGTGTGGGTGACTTCCACATGGGTATCTGGTTGAGTCTTTATGAGATTCCTCCCAGAGCCAGCTCTGAATGAAGATCTGGGGGCAGGAAGCTGCTTTGAGGGGAAGTGGGGAGTGAGAAGAAGAGGCAGGGTGGTAGGTAGAGGGGGAGAAAAGAACAATGTGTGTAGTCACATCAGGATGTGACCACTCCAGGATGTGACCTCTTCTGCTGGGGTCTGTTTGTAAAACTGACCTATGGGTATGCTCCAGACCTAGTAATTCTCCCAGAGGTCACAGAGGTGCCTTCTGGAGAAAGTCTCCAGTAGAGAAGGAGGTTTGAGGGCATTGGAAATGCCATCGCATAGACACTGTCTGCCTCAACTGCTCCCCCACCCCAGGTGAGATGGAATCCACCTGATTGCAAGGGTGAGTGTGCAATACATGTGTGTGCTTGTATATACATGTATTTGTATGAATGTGAGCATGCATGTGTGTGCAAGTGTGGCACAGTTCAATAGCAGTTCATATTCAGAATACCTCAGGGATGTTCCTTATGTTCTCCATGTCAATGTAACTTCTTTTGGTTATGCTTTCTCCCATATAAGGGGATCAGCAAATTTGCTGTTGTTCAGGAGGCTATTGCTGAGGAATAGGATTTCCAGATGGGCATTAGGTCCCACAGACAACAGACAGTCTTTTCCAGCCTCTTCCAAAAAGAGGCATGCTTATGAATCAGATTATGAAATGGCATCATGGCGATTTGGAGTTATATACCTTCAAGACATTTGTTGCAACTGTGTCTTTCTCTTTGCATTCCCCCTTTCTTCCATCTATGTCTTCCCACTGAGCCTCCCCAGGGTGGTGATCCTTACACCCATTCCAGCTTCCAGTGCTGTGGGAGTGCAGGACCTCATGGGTCCTCCTTGAAAAGGCCAGGGGCCCTTTTCCTGAGAGAGAAAAAAAAACTCTCTTTTTTTTTTTTCACTAGGCTGTTTGGCTGTAGTCTCTTATTAAACACAGGCTACTTAATGCTAACAGTCTCCCATAGTTTTAACTTTTCTTTCCCCTAAATACAATATTAATTTTCTTTAAAAAAAAAAGAAAGAGAAAAAGAAAGGAAGGAAGGAAGGAAGAAAGGAAGGAAGGAAGGAAGGAAGAAAGAAAGAAAGAAAGAAAGAAAGAAAGAAAGAAAGAAAGAAAGAAAGAAAGAAAGAAAGAAAAAGAAAGACAGAAGAAAGAAAGAAAGAAAGAAAGAAAGAAAGAAAGAAAGAAAGAAAGAAAGAAAGAAAGAAA
>PVKC010034788.1:0-13629 GCA_004027635.1 Crocidura indochinensis
TCCCTACCTCCGTTAGCGAACCTTTTCTGGGGACGGATTTCTTCACTATATAGAATAGTAAGGGCCAGAGTGGGCAGCCTGGTCTTAGATGTTGATATTTCAGCTTTACCTTTTCTGTTTGTTTTTGGACCACACAGATCAGGACTCAGGGATTATTGTTGGCTCTGGGCTCAAAAGTTACTCCTAGAAGGCTCAGAGATCAAATAGAATGATGGAGATTGAACCTGGGTCAGCCATGTGTAAGGCAAACTCCCTACCCACTGTACTATTGCTCGACCCCCAAGATTTCAGTTTTTGGTATGTAGAGGAAAGCTCCTTAAATTCCTCTATTATTAAGAGTTTTTATTATGAATGGTTTTGGAAATCGTTGACTATCATTTTTTTGACTTTTTGAGTCTTTAACATCTCTCCATCTCTTAATAAAATCATATCTCTATTTTCATCCTGTAGCTCTTGATTAAAAAGTATTAGTTTACTTTAACATTACTGTCCATAAAAGATAATTAAATTTTATTATACATAATAGATCAAAGGAAAGTTGTGATATTTGGTTTTTATTTTATACAATATTACAAACCATAAATTAGGGGCTGGAGCTATAGCACAGCAGTAGGGCATTTGCTTTGTATGCAACTGACTTAGGACGGACCTCGGTTCAATCCCTGATGTCACATATGGTCCCCCAAAGCCAGGAGTGATTTCTGAGCACATAGCTAGGAGCAACCCCCAAGCATCACTGGATGTGAACAAAAACAAAACAAAACAATAACAAAACAAACCTAGTTGTTCTGTTGTTATTATGTGTGTAAAATTGTAGAGTTTAGACCACAGTTATTTTTTCAAGGTTTAAAGGCAAATTTTAATTCATTATAAGTAAATGCTAGAATGAATTGTTCAGCATCTTTGCTTTTGATTGTGTTTAGAAGGAAGAGAATGGGTAGGGATTTAGGCATGTTCATTATGCAGTCCCACATTTCACAGTCCTACTGTTAGTTTATGTATTTGCTACCTACTTAGATTTGTTGTTACTTCGGCTAAGAAGAGAGTAATGAGGAGATGTTAGTAAGGGATTCGAAGTCTCAATACTATGACAAAAAATAAAATTAAGTTATAAGAATGACATATTTAATTCAAACAGGTCTTTAGAACTAAGTCCAATGAAGCTGTTAAGCTTAAATGTATATAGAAAGAAGAATGTGGATAATCAGATTAGCATCTTCAATCTTATTTCGATTTGTAATGATCAATTTCCCAAACCTGGTAGCAATGACAATGCTATCTGCTAACTTTTGGGAGGAATGAACAGTTCATATACAAACAATTTTACAATACTTCATTCACTATCTTTCATATAAGTGGCTCCTTTCAAAACATACTCTGTTAAGAGAGAAGCATGCCCTGTAGCAAAATTTTTACTGTACTCTCAGACTACTGTTGAAAATGATTCTTTTAGAATTTATAGTTGATCATTAAATATTTAATAGAAAGTGTGAAAAACAACTCCAATGTTGAGTAGAATTGAAAGGAGATAAGATATAGGTCAAAATGTTTTGGAGTACTAAGGCTGAGATCTGAAAATGGGTGGATAGTTTGGTGTCAGAACCGAATAGGAAAAAGCAAGATGTATGAGTAGATGAATGGGAGGTGTTGAAATTTTGTCCATGCTAAAGTACTCTATCTTAAATTTTCTTTTCAGAAATATTCAATGGTTATTCTAGTTCTTTGTCTTTTAACTATTCGACAAAAGTAGCCAATTTGGTGTCTCATTACTCTTACCATTCTCACTTTATCTTTTTTAAATTTCATTTATTGAGATGACTGTAATCCACAGAGTCTTTCATTATTGAATTTCAGACATATAATGTGTCAGGGCCCTTCGCACCATAAGTGTCAACCTCCTTCCATCAGTGGATCGAGATTACAACCACTCTGCCCTTTCGCCTGCGGTATAGCAGGCCACTTTAAGTTTAGATTGTTAAAGTTTAGGTCCCTTACTAGTGTTGTTGACTTTGGCTTGGATATTTAGTTTTTTCCTTATTTGTTTTCCCACCAATGCATCTGAGACGACTTGGCCACTGTCCCCCAGCCTTTCTTATTCCTTTCATTTTAGTTTTATAGAAAAATGTGGAGATATGTGGTAAAATAATTTGTGTCCTAAGATAAAAGGCAGATGCCCAAGTTTAAAAGATAAGAGATAAAAAAATCAATAAAAATGATGTTTCTCTGTCAGTTTTGTGGTTTCCTTTTGTTTGGTTGGTTTTTTCTTTTCTTTTCTTTTCTTTTCTTTTTTCTTTCTTTCTTTTTTTTTTAAATAGGCATAGAACTTCTACCAGGGATGGCTTTAATGCTTCACTGACATCAACTTGCTAGATGAGCATGATTGTGCAGAACTTTAACTGGGACCACAGAGAAAGACTTTGAGGTTAGAAAACTTAGAATATAGTTGGTCTTTTGGCAGGATGTTTCATGAGTAAGTTCTCCATGTTTTTAGACTAAAGTTTTTTCCCATTCTCAATTTAATGTAGTCCCTTGAAATATTACATCCTAACACATCTAATTAAATTTGATTATGCTCAAGAAAATTTTTCTTATTCCAAGTTTTATTAATTTATATCAAAAGTTTTAATACCATACTGAATTATTTGTAAAATAATTTATAAAATGACCTAAAAAGATCAAATTATTTTATCTTACTAAATTTTTTTGGGGGGGTTTTTTAGTCACACCCGGCAGTGCTCAGGGGTTCCTCCTGGCTCCATGCTCAGAAATTGCTCCTGGCAGGCACGGGGGACCATATGGGGCATCGGGATTCGAACCGATGACCTTTTACATGAAAGGCAAATGCCTTACCTCCATGCTATCTCCTGGGCCCCACTAAAATTTCTTGTTAAAATTGTTCAGTGTACCAGTTTTACCTGTATGGTTAGTAAAACTAGATTATAAACTTATTTATTTTAGGCCACAGATTCTTAGCATTTTTCATGTCATCTAATTTGTGATTCATTTAATGTTAAATATTAAAAATTAAATATTCAGAGGGAATTATTTTAAGACAACATATATTAAAATTTTATTTAAATAACCACAGAAGAAGTATTAAGGAGCTAGGGATATATTAAAGTTCTAAATAATAGAGAGTGTAATTATTGTCTTTAATATTTCAAGCTGCTCTTACAATTTATTGACATATATAAAGCAAAGAAAATCAAGGAATTAAACAAGTACATGTTTAAGTTAAAAAGACACCATGATACATTGATATATAAATATAAATATAAATATATATGTATATATGTGCATACTCAGGCATATATAATACTCAGATTAACACTCTTAATGTACTTGCAAATTGAAAATGACATTTTTTTCTTGGAGGTAGATAAGTCACTTAAAACAGTGCCTCACACAATTGAAAGCACTAAGAGCACTATTATTACTGAGCTATTAGAAAAATTTTAAATGAAATTATTAGCATTAATCTACGGGAAACCATATGCAGATTTCAACTCTAGAATTACATACCAGTAAAGCACTGCTAAAAATGTTCAAGAAGAGAAAACCCTTAAGTGATACACTAATGGTCTATAATTTCTAGTGTTGGAACCAATAAAGATATTTCAAGAAGAAAATAAACAGACCTTGACTCTAGCATCCCAAGATAATTCCAAAGCATTTGTTACAAAAGATATTAAAAGCCTACTATTATTATTTCACAAATGTTGTTAACATATATTGTATTCACTGCTATAGATAGAAAATACAAAGACATTCCTGGCCGTTTTGGCTCATTATCTAAATAGAGCAGAGAGAAGTGAACAACCACTATAATTATTCTGGTGGGCACTTCAAAGAAGTAAGGATGATGCATAAATTAGGAGTTTTTACGAATTTAAGTGTAAAAAAGATTTTTCATTTGTCAAAAGTTAGCTGTATGATTAAAATGCTATATTGTTCTGTTCATGCTAGAACCAGAAGCATTGATTTCAAATATAATTTTTCCCAAAGAGAGAACACTTTAAATGAAATACTCAGAATAAAGGACTGGACTTACACATAGGCTTCTTTGATTTAACATTGCAGATAATTGCGAGTTGTTTTTCTTCTGAGGCCTAAATTTTAAAGAGAAAAATCAAGTTAACACTGTTTACATGCAAGCACAGAGTATAAGAGTAGTTGGTGGGCTAAGGAGAAACTGAAAGAATGGAGCCCAAGACAGAATTGCTAAATTGGCCAATGAAGCACAGATTCCAGAATCACTTAATGCATTTATTTCAGGATGCTAAGAGGCTGATTTTATTTTCTCATTACTGGAAGAACTTGGAAAGAATTTTTATCAAGAATGAATGAAGTTTTTTATGATATATGGAATAATACTATTCAAGTAATTAACAGTGACTTTTCTTGTTGTTTCTACATAAGTACCTTTGTGTACTCTTATGGCAGAATGGAGCTTGGGCTACACTAGCAATGTGACCCAGTTCTCTGCTTCTCTCAGGGAATCTCTCCTTGGCAGTGCTCTCAGATCTTGCTGTGCCTTGGAATGCAATATAAGGCAGCTGCAATGTAGGGCAAGTGTGTTTACACCTGTACTGTCATGCTCATTGTTTTGTATTTTCATTTACTGACTGTCACATTACACAGTAGAAAACTACAATCAGGAGTCAAGGAGAAACAACAGCTCCTGTCCTCAAAGCACTGAAGGCATAAATTTATTTATTTATTTATTTATTTATTTATTTATTTATGTTTTAGAACCACACTTGGCATAGCTCAGGAGTTACTCCTGGCTCTGCATTCAGAAATCACTCCTGGCAGACTTGGGATGCTGGGAATTGAACCGGGGTCTGTCAGGGGTTTGCATGTGCAAGGCAAACACCCTACCACTGTCCTATCACCTTAGATCCTAAAAGCATAATTTTAAATAGAATATAAAATTATATAGAAGTACAGTCCTAAGGCATGTTCAAGCTATTGGAAACAAAGATTGCAAAATGCCTTCATGAAGGCTCTTTCACAGTCACTGCTATTTAACTACCAGAGTTTACAAAGACAATAAATTGGAAAAATACTTAGTCCTGAAATGTAACTTGGCGAGGGAAAAAATCATTACTTTATCACCAAAAATATCTAGAACTGTACAATAAATACCCAAGTTTTTCTTTACACTTTGCGGTAATACATAAAATAAAGGTATGAAACATATTATATCCCATTTTAAAAAGTTTATGAATTGAATCCTATATTTCCCACTTGATAATGATAAAATTGAAGTTTAGTAATGGTAAATACTTTATCTTATGAAGATAAGGAAATTCTGAATGAAAATTTGTTTTGATTTCTAATAAGTCAAAACTGTTCATTTTGCTTGGACCACCTTGGCGATGATGATGAATGGCCTCAATTACTTTAATAATTATCTTCCTTTCTTCATTCATGTTGAGGACAGAGGGCTAAGAAAGAATAAACAAAACTGAAATTGTTGAATTTCTCAGTGGTTGCTGAATATGATTAATTTTTTGGAGAAGACAGGTGCTGGAGTGATAGCACAGCAGCAGGGCGTTTGCCTTACACTCGGCCAATCCATGACGGACTCCAGTTCCCAGCATCCCATATGGTCCTCTGAGCCTGCCAGGAGCAACTTCTGAGCACAGAGCCAGGAGTAACGCCTGAGCTCTTCTGAGTGTGACCCAAAGTTAACTTTAGAATGATATATTAGTCTATTCTGACTCAACCTTTCAGAGTTGACTTTTTATTTTAAGAGATTTTTGGGGGTAGGATTGGGTCACACTCAGTGGCACTGCAGAGTTCCTCTTGGTTCCACATTAAGAAATCACTCCTGGCAGGCTCGGGGAACCATATGGGATGCTGGGACTCTAATCCCGGTCTGTCCCAGGTCTGTCCCAGGCAAACGCTGTACCGCGATTCTTTCTGACCACCAGTGTTGACCTTCTTACATTTTTTTCAAACTCTATCAGAACTGTGAAAGTTAGTGTAAATTTTTTCTTTCTTTTTTATGACACTATTTTATTTATCTGCTAATGCATAAAATAATTGGGCAATTTTACTATTAGCTATTGTTAACAGTGCTGTCATAAACATGAATTTACTTTTTTAAAAAAATTATTGTGAACCAAGTTAATTACTAACTTTTCACAGTAATATTTAAGGTACATAGTGACTATGTGTCAGAGGCATTCCCACCACCATTGTTGTCCTCCCTCCACCCCTGTTCCCAGTATGCCTCCTATTTCTCTCTCCTTTGCCTCTTGGATGTTAGCATAACCGGTTCCCTCTGGTATAGCTTGTTGTAGATTGGGTATCAATTCTGTTGTCACTGACTTTGAGTTTGGTGTTCAAGTCAGATCATTTTTTTTATTTCTACTTAATATTCATATGATTGCTTGGTCCTGGTATCATCCTTTTTTTTTTTTTTTTTTGAGACTAACATAAAAATTAAGAAACTTTTCTCTCTTGGTGCATAAAATTTCAGCACAGTTTTATATTTGTTTTCAATTTCTCACATTATTTCTGTATTCTCTATTTTCATTTTCACTAAATGATGCAATGGGATGGTACGTATGAATTAAGCTCTAGCTTTCTCTGTTATATTCCAAAGGACCAACGATAAAATTGTACATTCCTCATGTACACTAGTGTCAGAAAGTTACACTTCTTAACAAGTTCTGAATTGAAAATAAAAACAAATGTAATCTATTTTTTTTCCAATATTGGATCTGATCATTTCTCAGGTCTATATTTTATGTAATTTTCCACAGATATTATTTTATTTTTATTGTACCAATTGACTTGCTCCAAATGAACTTAGTTGTAATGGTTAGGATGTGTTTGTTTTTCAATTTACTTGATAATGAATGAAGTAATTACACTTTTTCTTCTGGCCTCTATATCATATAAAAGGTTGGATTTCATGTCTTACTGTTAGGAAATTATTTTAGTTTGGTTGAAACTTTTAAAAGGTAAAGTTCATTTTATTTGGCAGAGTGTAATTGCAATTTCTTTGCTTAAGGCTTTTGTCTTTTGTTAAATAGGATTGCTGCCAGATTTTCACATACAGGCTTTGTTTTTGCTCTTATTTTCTTTCTTTACCTGAGGTACAATAGATCTATTACTGTTGGTTCACATTTAAACCTTTCAACTTGTGAATATTGACTTGATCTTTCACTTGCAATGTTTTGTTGCATAGACTAAGAGAAATTCCTGTATGTCATTGTTTATCTGTTATTTTTTTTTTCTAATTGAAAAGTCGGGGCCATGGAGGTAAGGCGTTTGCCTTTCATGCAAAAGGTCATCGGTTCAAATCCCGGTGCCCCATATGGTCCCCCGTGCCTGCCAGGAGCAATTTCTGAGCATGGATCCAGGAGTAACCCCTGAGCACTGCCGGGTGTGACCCAAAAACCACAAAAAAAAAAAAAAAAAAAGAAAAAGATAAGTCGGATACTTAAACTAATACATAAATCAGTCTTCTTTCAACTTGGAGTTTCCTTGTTCATTTATTTTTCACTATAGTAAAAAAATGTCACTGGCAGTAATTATAACAAGTTTACACTGAAGGAATTACTTTGAAGAGTAGTTCTTACTGATGGTAGTTTTCATTTTTTAAATATTTTTGACATATTTATCACCTTTTGAAATATATCTTCAAATAAAATTATTTCATTATATACAAGAAATTAGTACACACTTAAAGACTTTCTAAAAGGCTAGTGATATATTATTAAGGAACACTTTTTATATAGAGAGAAGACCAAGAACTCATTAGTGATAAACTGAGCTTCCAAATAGCCTGGGACAATGCTTGGGGTCTCATTGCCAATTGGTCACTTCTTGCACAGGCAATCTTCCTTGAGTGATTTAGTCTCATCTTTTAAATATCTTTCTGTATGAATACAAATTTATTATGTCTTTAATTTGTTTGAGGTTTGAATAGAAGACATGTATTTCATTAGTGACACAGAGTCCTCAACACACTGTTCATGTGCAGAAAGTCAAAAGACCACTGTAAGATGACACCCAGCTATAAGCCAAAACAAAGGCATCCCCCATTTACCTCTTTCTTTTAAACCTGCCCTTTTGATATGTAAAAACCCATGTGGGTCATTTGACCTTCCTATGCCCTGGTGAAAGTTTTACTGGGAGAAAACAGAAAGTTCAGTCTGGCTTTGGCACACAGAGATACCCTAAGGTGAAAGCAAACTGTCTCAATGATTTTCTTTTGACTGGCTTCGTTTATTAATTCTTCATGACTCCCTTCATCAGACCCATCACCTGGGGGTGGGAGGTGTAAACTCACAGCATGTGGTGTGATTTCACAATGTGTGAGGATTTATTTTACAGACAGACCTGAATGGTTTCAGGGGAAATGGCTTTAGTGATAATTGCTTCTGTGCTTCTCCATACTTTTATATGTTTGTTTGTTTGTTTTGTTTCTGGGCCACACCCGGCGGTGCTCAGGGGTTACTCCTGGCTGTCTGCTCAGAAATAGCTCCTGGCAGGCACGGGGGACCATATGGGACACCGGGATTCAAACCAACCACCTTTGGTCCTGGATCAGTTTTTGGGTCACACCCTGTGACGCTCAGGGGTTACTCCTGGCTATGTGCTCAGAAGTTGCTCCTGGCTTGGGCGACCTTATGGGACTCCGGGATTGAACCGTGGTTCGTCCTAGGCTAGCGCTGGCAAGGCAGACTCTCCATACTTTTTCAAGTCTTAGCTCCCTTTCTCTATTCGAGGAGATATTACGTTATAAATAAATAAAAACAATTTAAGTAAAACATATGTGCATATCACTCTGCGGTATTTAGAAAGTCTACAATGGTGATTCTGTGAAAATGTGAAGAACATCTAAAGAAATTTTGCCAAATGAATGATTTGATGCATTTTAAAAAAATGCATCAAAAGTAAAAATAGAAAATCAAAAAGTAGAAATCAAAGATAACATTTGAAGGTCTTACAAGATAGAAACGCTTCTTGTAGGAAAAGTGGTTGTTTGTGTCCTGTTAAGGATAATTCAGAAAAGAAGAAAGGAATACTCTGGACTGCTTACAATTAGTCTGTATTTACTGTAAATTAGGGATACCTGATTATATACATTTTTAAATTGGAGTTTATTCTAGCCAGGACAACCTGATCACACATACTAACTCTATCATAGAACATGCCAACATATTCTGAATGTATCTGATATTTCAATAAAAGACTCGTATTAAATTAAAAACTTTTATCACATTAATTAGAATATTAGACCCAAACTTGCGAAATACCTGTATCTGTATTTGAGTTTCTTGTAACTCAATCATTTAATCAGTAATCAGATTGTACTCCTTTTTTTTGTTTGTTTTGTTTTGTTTTGTTTTGTTTTTTTTGGTTTTTAAGTCACAACCGGTGACGCTCAGGGGCTACTCCTGGCTATACACTCAGAAATTGCTCCTATCTTGGGGAACCATTTGGGAAGCTGGGGGATCAAACTGCAGTCCTAGGCTAGTACGCACAAGGCAGATACCTTACCGCTTGCTCTACTGCTCCGGCCCTAGATTGTACTGCTTTTAAACTTCAAATGATATGTCATTATAAATGAAAACAAATCAAAGAAGCTCATAAATTCTAAAAAGAATTTTGCCTATTATTTATCTATTACATAGGAACAAAAGTATTTTACTTTAGAATAAGCAAAGTTAAAATACATGAATTTGCATGGAAAATTTTCAGATTGTTTTTAGGTAGAATATTTGCACCTTATATTTTAGAATAAAAAATGTAAGGCATCTGCCTTGAAAGTCCTAACCGCAGTTCCATCCCCCAGCATCCCATATGGTCCCCCCAAGCTTTGAGTGATTTTTGAGCTCATAGCCAGGAGTAACCCCTGAGTGTCATAAAAAACAAAACAAAATGTGATTTGAAACAAGTTTTATTTTGAAGCAAAAAATAATGAAAAATATAATTTCAGTGAAGAAAACCTTTACAAGTAGTCAAAATTATTTTCTTGTTTGTATGTTCTGTTTTGATTTGTGATTTTTGGGACAACCCTGACTGTGCTCAGGGATTACTCCTGGCTCTGTGCTCAGAAAACACTCCTGACAGGCTCCCTGATGCCAGGGATCAATCAAATCCATGTTAGCTGTGTGCAAGGCAAATGCGTTACCTGTTGTGCTATTGCTCCAACCCCAAATGTAGCCAAACATTCTAATTCCTTTGTCATTTGGGAGTTTATTTATATAAAATATAGTAAAAACAAATTAAAAAGTTTTTAATTTTATTTGTTCATAACTATAAAACTGAATAAAATCTGATAGTTATGGCTTTTTCTATTTCTTTTTCCCACTCCATTTCTCACCAAACATTTTTCTTTTTCTTACTCTCTTATTTTCTCTTTCTTTAATATTTCCTACTTTCCATGATACCTGTGAAAAGTGACTCAATTGCTTGAAGGACCAGCTCACCACAAAGAGTAGTTGTACAGTTGGGGAAATACCTACATTAACTACTATCATGACGATCTTAATGAGTGAGAGAAGTAGAATGCCTGTCTTAAATACAGGAAAGGGTTGTGAAGGAGGGAGAGGGGGGAATTGATGGTGGGAATGTTGCACTGGTGAAGGGGGGGTGTTCTGCTTATTACTAAAACTCAACTAAAATCATGCTTTTAATTATGGTGCTTACATATAGATTTTATATATAAAAATAAATAAGTAAATTTTTCAGTTCTCATCATAGCCCATTATTGTCCTCTAGACTGGACAAATCAAGATCAGTCATACATCAGTTTGATTGCCGCTTTTTCATCTTCTACAATTCTCTGAGATTTCAGAAGTTAAATAACAAATTATTAATTATTAATGATATTAATATTATACTCAGCAACCTCCCAAAACAAAAACCTCAGGGTCCTCTAACAAATAAGCTATGATCAGAGAAAAATTTTTTACTCTATTCCTTTCCATATACTGGCTTCTTATTTTCATATGGAGTTTTCTTTTACGTTGATATATAAAATGATATTGTAAAGTAATTGAAAAATTCTATTTACAGTAAAAAAAAGTACCTAGAGGACACTTCAAATTGATCAACTTTTGGGGGTGGAGAACACACCTGACAATGTTTCAGAAGTTACTCCTGGCTCTGCATTCAGGAATTATTCCTGACAGTTTGTAGGAGATCCTGTGAGATGCAGCTCGAACCTGTGACTGTATGCAAGGCAAATACCCTATACAACCTACTATGTTATTTTTTTAGTCCAGAGACTTCAAATTTATGACTCTGAGTTATAATACTGAATCTTTCTGGACATTATTTTTCGTGTGTGTGTGTGTGTTAACATTAATACTTTATGGAAAATTGTTGAGAGGATCGGATGGGAATAAATACAAGCACTCAAAAACAAACACACAGAGAAAAATGAAAGTGAGAATTATCTTTGTGGACTCATTGTGACCTGTTGATTTTCCTACTAATGATTTGTGTATGATTTTCTCCATGATTTTCCCTCTCTCATATATTTCTCAAGGTATAGTATGTGGTTTAAAGCTCATATCCTGCATGACTAACCGTAATTTAATCCTTAATACCACAGCTGATTATCCAAGCACAACAAGGTGGAATTCCTGATTATATGTGTGTATGTGTGTGTGTGTGTGTATATATATACATATATATGTATATATATAGTATAGAAAGAGAAAACACTAGCGTCTGTGTCTTTGTATTATACAATTATATTGCAGGACTCACTGTTCAGAAGATTTCAGACTATATGTAAATGTAGACATAAAATAACCAGGAACAGTTATTCCCTGACATACATAGAGAAGATGCCCTAAACTGACAGTAATTTTAAGCTTCTATTTTTTGCTTTTTTTTGTTTTTTGGTCACACCCTGTGACATTCAGGGGTTACTCCTGGCTATGTGCTCAGAAATCACTCCTGACTTGGGGGACCATATGGAACACCAGGAATCAAACTGCGGTCTGTCCTAGCTTAGATGCATGCAAGGCAAATACCCTAATGCTTTCATCATTGCTATGACCCCATATTTCTATTTTTTTCTTTTGATGAATAAGTTTTAATAAAATGGGGAGTGTTGTTTATCCTACACATATATTAAGCTTTAATATTTCTGCATATGGCAGGGATCTTCTTAGGTACAGGTAAGAATAGAGACATTTTTCTTAGACCTCAGGGTTACATGGGCAGAAATATAGGATCTTATTGACCAATCTCACCTGAATAAGAATGCCTCAAAAATATAGCTACATAATCTCTCTAAGCCTGTTTTCTCACTTGTAAAATTAGCTAATTTTTCTTATTAAACTTTAAAAATATAAAATATTATTTTAGTGCCTTTACATTCTTTGCATAGTCATAGACAAAACCAAAAATTATGATTATAAAATGACAAGTACGTACCATTTTAGCTTACAAGCAGATAACCCTGGTTTGATTCTTAGCATTGCAGGAAGAGAGAGATCTTCAAGTCCCAAGTTAGAAATAGTTTTAGAGCACTATTGAATGTGACTCCCCAAAATAAAAATTATGTATTCTTTTGCCATATAGTGCTGTTAATTCAAACTAATCATACTTGGTACATGCTCTATTTAGGTAACAATGATCTCTTTCAAGAAAATAACTTCAGATGATTTACCACTTGTGGTAAAGTAGAGTTTGGTGATTAAAATGTTGAAAGTTTAAACTTATCCATTGTATTAGCTGTTTTGCCAGGCAGAAAAATGCTTGGACAAATGCCACCTACTCCAATACATCATTTCACTGGAATGAGAGCTACTAGGAAAAAGATTTCCAGCAGCAATAGCCTTATATTAAAAATAGATTTCCAGGTGGTTATTTCTTCTTGTAGCCAATGTTATTAACATCTATGGGTGAAAAATTATTTGAAAACATAAAGTGTTTGGTCCAACAAAGAGTGTCAACATTATAAAATCTGATATTGAAGGCAAGAAGATCTAAAAGGAAAAGAATCTAGACTATAAAGATTGAAAGAAATATTGAAATATTCAAGATTAAAAGAAATAACAGTAGATATTTTAAACATTAATAAATATGCCAGGGGCTGGGCGGTGGCGCTAGAGGTAAGGTGCCTGCGATAACCTAGGACGGACCACGGTTCGATCCCCCAATTCCCCATATGGTCCC
This sequence comes from Crocidura indochinensis, assembly GCA_004027635.1. Taxonomy (NCBI): domain Eukaryota; kingdom Metazoa; phylum Chordata; class Mammalia; order Eulipotyphla; family Soricidae; genus Crocidura; species Crocidura indochinensis. Next base: position 13,165 of record PVKC010034788.1, read on the forward strand.
CCGTGCCTGCCAGGAACGACTTCTGAGCAAATAGCCAGGAGTAACCCCTGAGCGTCACCGGGTGTGGCCCAAAAACAAAACAAAAAAATTAAATAAATAAATATACCAGTAATATGATTATATGTTCTGTTTGATGGTTTGTTTTATTGGTTAATTTTTATAATATTTGTGATAACCTATATGTGCAATACCCATCTGATATAGGATTAAAGAAATATTATTTCTTTAATGGTTACTTCGCTTCCCACATAACTGACTGAAATTTTTGTTTTTGTTTTTTTGTTTGTTTTGGGCCACATATGGTGATGCTCAGGGGTTATGGCTATGCACTCAGAAATTGCTCCTGGCTTGGGGACAATATGGAACTCTGGAGGAATCAAACCAAGGTCCGTGCTGGGTCAGCTGTGTGCAAGGCAAACAGCTTACCGCAGGTCCCGTGACTTAATTTTTTGGTCATAGGTGTGT
>PVKC010034790.1:0-13640 GCA_004027635.1 Crocidura indochinensis
GGACCATCTGTCTTGCTGGGAGTTGAATCTGGGTTAACCACATGCAAGGCAAGTGCCCTCCCCCACTGTACTATTGTCCCAACTTCCACCTCTGCCATCTAAAGTTGAACTTTATCTTTTTCTACTCCATCTTTGAGATGAACTCAGCTGGGCCCACATCAACTAACTGGAACTCACTTGGCTTCCATCATCTTGATGTTGAATTTAATTTGTTCTTTATTACTTGTGCCTTCACTTATCTTTTTTTTTTGTTTGTTTGTTTTTTTTTGTTTTTGTTTTTTGTTTTTTGTTTTTTTTTTTTTTGCCTTCACTTATCTTTATAAGGAAATAGACTGTGATCTCATTCAAAATGGAAGAGGGAAGATCCCATAAACTTCCATGATATTAAACATACCACAAAACTCTAAATGCAACCAGAACCTCAAAATCAGTGAACTAATGGAGACATTCTACCTAAGACATGCCAAATTCTTCTTAGGTAGGAGAAAAGGCTTACAAGCCTGCTGTTTAACCTTTGGACATAAATTTAGAAGGACATTAGTCCCCCAGTGAATTCCTATACTTATCACAAGGCCTTCAAAATGGTAATTTCTCATCCGTAATGTAAATAATAATAATAATGATATCATTCAATCAGGACCCTCTTTTCCACAATCTTAACAGCCTCAAACCTGGATCACATGCTGGGCCCCTGTGTTTGTTGGGGAATCCACAGCCTCAAGTCACCATGTCTGTTTCCAGCTGGGATGGGCCCCGCCTGGCAGCCACAGTGCCCCTGTGTCATGGGGCGTGGGCATGACAGTGCTTCCCCTCCCTGGACACCTCAGCACAGTCTAGCCAGGAGAACCTGTTTGGTATGTTTACTGCCTGAGGATTGGGGTGTGGTGGGGAAGGAGGCCCCCAGGCTACAGAATCAGCCAGGAGAAAAAAAGGTACCTGGAAGCAAGAAACTTGGCTGAGCAGAACCTTCCTGATCTGCAGCACTACGTTTCCAAGCAAACCACAAGAACCTTCTGGGGCTCCAGTCTAGGAATCAAAGCCCTAGGCTCAAGAAAAGGCCAGTTAGACACATCTAATGTCAGGGTGGTGGTGGTGGTGGTGGTGGGGAGACTTTCAGAAAAGTCATCCCAAATGGAGCATGTATTCTGGGGAGCAATGCCCCCAAGCCCAGCATTCTGCTGGCACTAGTAGTATGGTAAAACCCCAACAAAATCACCTCACCATAGATCCTACTACACACACCTGCCTGCTGAGAGTCTTTTCTAGAACCTTCTGGAATCAATTGCAAAGGGAGTTTACCACTGGGAATGGCTCAGACATGCAGAGATGCACCCACCAGCTGCTCTCCAGGAAGCAAATTTCCAGAAAGTTATGCTTAAGGACTTTTGTCCTTAAGAAACTTCCTTATGGGGGTCTGGAGAGATAGTACAGTGGGTTAAGGCACTTGCCTTGCACATGGTCAACCCAGGTTCAAGCCCAGAAACCCATATGGTACTGAAAGTCTCCACTAGAAGTGGTCCCCAAGTACAAAACCAGGAGAAACCCCTGAGTACTGCTAGGTGTGGCCCAAACACAACAATAAAAAGAAACTTAATTTTTCTATTGTTTTTGCTTGCTATTGGGGAGCACATCCAGTGGTGTTTGGGGGAGGGTAGACTTCAGGATCAGTGCTCAGGGCTCAGTACTGGGGGCTTGAGCCTTGGATTGCTATGCGCAAAGTTACCCTCCAGTCCCATAAGCCATGACCTGGTCTTTCAAAGACTCTTTCTCCTCTTTATTCTTAGACCCAAGCCCCTGGTGCAGAGGAGCAGAAAAGGGAGATACCCTAGAAAAAGGAAACAATAGCAAGGATAATACAGTATGGAAAAAACTATCCAGTAAGGTTTATTTCAAGAAGTTTCTAAGAAGCTGCTCAGGGTTGGGGGTGGTCACCCATATAATATAGAGGAGAAAGTTTGGAACAGCAAACTCTCCTTGAATCCAAGGGACACAGCCAGCCAGGAGGTGGACCCAAGTCTCCCAATCTTTTTTTTGTTTGTTTTTTGTTTTTGTTTTGGGGCCACAACTGGTGACGCTCAGGGGTTACTCCTGGTTATGTGCTCAGAAGTCACTCCTGGCTCGGGGGACCATATGGGACACCGGGGGATCGAACCGTGGTCTGTCCAAGGCTAGCGCAGGCAAGGCAGGCACCTTACCTCTTGCGCCACTGCCCGGCCCCAAGCCTCCCAATCTTAAGCCCATCACTCTTGATAGCTTCCAAGATGCCCGCCTGGGAAGCCAAAATCTTCCAGAGAGCATAGGGGAGGGATTTTTTTGGGTTGGAGCAGTTGGTGATTTTACACCATATGATGAAGAAGTCTTCACATGCTGTTATGGAAAAATCCAGACTTTTCACATATGTGACTCTTGTCTCCCTCCATAGCCCCCACCACCAATTTAGAAGACCTCTGTGGGGCACTCAGAAAACAAAAATAGACCAACCAAAACCCACAGTTTGGAATCCAAACCTCAGCCCCCTGGAAGACGCTTCCTCCATGCTGTCTTCAAAACAGTCTCACTAGTATCTTGGTAGGATAGGTTCCTGGGACTCAAATTTACAGGGGTACCCCAGTCTACAGTCACTTCCCCCCCCCCACCATTCTGAAAATTGACCACCACCCCACCCCTGGCACTGCACCATGTGAGAATGCTGCTGCGTATGTGCTGAGAATTCCCTCATGCGTTAGTCTCCTGGAAAACTGCTAAGTATGTACAGATGTGAGGTTACTCACCAGGAAACCTGACCCCCAATTCCTCTCTTAGATGCTGACTCTGCAACCAGTGCTGGTTGGACCATCTCTCCAACTTCTAATAAGTTGATATCTTGCTCATAAGTTCTCTATTTTTGACTCCGTTTAGGTGAGCTTTGCAGAATACTATCCCAAAGGTGGGTTTTGAGGTTCACCTAGTGGGAAGTTATCATAAGAGGTCTCTTCAGGAGGCTGTCTGACTGGTGGCCATGGTTTGGTGGCAATGGTGAGCTTTGGTAAAAAGAAAAAAAAATTGAAAGAACATGGGGCCAAAGCGGTAAGACAGTAGGGTGGGTGCTTGTCATGCATGTAGCCAACCTGGATCTAACCCCCAGCATCCCAAATAATCCCCCCAAGCACCACCAGGAGTGATCTCTATGCATAGAGCCAGGAATAAGCCCTGAGCATCGCTGGATATGATTCTACTCAAAACAAAACCACAATGGAGGGCCGGAGCAATAGCACAGTGGTAAGGTGTTTGCCTTGCACTCAACCAACACATGACAGAGTCTAGTTTGAATCCCAGCATCCCATGTGGTCCCCTGAGCACTGCCAGGTGTGACCCAAAAAAACCCAAGATGGACTTACTCATGTTCATTAACATAAAGGCCCTGAGACTCTGGAGAAAGCATAGACCAAGCTGAACGCTAGAAGAATTGCAAGTTGCGTAGCCACACTGGTGGAGGGCAGTGAGATGTGTTGGGATCTGAACAGAATCTGTTCGTATTATGTCCAGCAGGACATAGTATGGGCCACATAGGGACTCTGTTTGGACTTATGGAGAAATGAAAGGTCATCATTCTCAAGAGTACTAGAAAAAAACAAACCAGTGGACTGGGCAGAGAGAACTAAGGTAGTGACTTCTGTGGATTGTAGGTTCTGAGGCAGGGGAGGGAGTGTTAAGGTATTATTAAAGTCTGGGTGCTGGAAAGACTTTCAGAAGGCAGAACTGCTAATTAACTATGAGCAGAAAGGGGCCAAAGCCATAGTACAGCAAAGAGTGTACTAGTCTTGCACATGGTCAACCCAGCACCATATATGGTCCCCCTAGGCCACTAGGCGTGAACTCTAAGAGCCAGGAGTCAGCCCTGAGCACTGTGGGATGTGGCCTAAAAACAAATCCAACAGATAGGCAGGAAAATGAGGTACTGGTGAGGAACAAGACATGAGGCAGCAACAGCAAGTGAGTGAGTGAGAGAGAGAGAGAGAGAGAGAGAGAGAGAGAGAGAGACAGAGAGACAGAGAGAGAGAGACATGCATTTTGCTACAGTTGTCCTGTTATTCTCTCTTCTCTCTCTTTTTTTTTTTTTTTTTTTGGTTTTTGGGTCACACCCGGCAGTGCTCAGGGGTTACTCCTGGCTCCATGCTCAGAAATTGCTCCTGGCAGGCACGGGGGACCATATGGGGCACCGGGATCCGAACTGATGACCTTTTGCATGAAAGGCAAACGCTTTACCTCCATGCTATCTCCCGGGCCCCTATTCTCTCTTTTCAGCCTAGTCCAGAAAGGCACCTCAGTAAAATGGCCAAGAACTTCCGTTCTCCTGTGAAGCCAAAGAAAATCTCAGTTGACTGGGACCCCAAATGACACATGATGATTCACAAATGCCCTGAATTGTTGAATCCTGACTCCTCCCACAAAAAATTAAACAATGACTGGGCATCTAGTGAGAAGGTAGGAAAGGCTGATTTGAAACCCCCAAGGGATCTTAGCACTGATGATGTGTACTTGAGTTGTTTCTGTAAACCCAAGGATTCAAGGAGAGATTGATTTCCTCTAATCAAGCACCAGAGACTCTATTTCTCTTTGTCGTTACCACCAAGAATATTCTACAAGTGGCTTTTTGGGGGTACATCTCTGTAGGTGAAAGACTACTGGGGATGAAGATCTAATACAGCCGGTAAGGTGCTTGCTTTGCATACAACTGACCCAGGATTGATCCTTGGCATCCCATGTAGTCTTCCAACCCTCCAGAAATGATCTCTGAATGCAGAATCCTGGATTCCACAACATACCAGGTGTAGTCTCAAAACAAATAAGCCAGCAAAAAGCATGTACCTGGGGGCCGGGTGGTGGCGCTGGAGGTAAGGTGCCTGCCTTGCCTGCGCTAACCTAGGACGGACCGCGGTTCGATCCCCCGGTTCCCCAGATGGTCCCCCGTGCCTGCCAGGAGCGACTTCTGAGCGAATAGCCAGGAGTAACCCCTGAGCGTCACCAGGTGTGGCCCCCCCCCCAAAAAAAAAGCATGTACCTAGAACCCTTCATTTAGTTGATTTCCCATCCAGCAGCTGAGTTCAGTGGAAGAAAAAATTGTCTCCATAAAAGAAGCTCATGTGTCTGGGAAGTGGCTTAGGGTAGAATACATGCCTCAAGTGTGTGAGGCTCTGGGTTCCACACTGCACTTAGCACTGCAAAATAGCGATAATAATGTAAGTTCATGTCAGTGATCTCATTGGAAGGGGGAAAAAAAACTACCAAAATTTTTTTTTTTTTGGTTTTTGGGCCACACCCGGTGATGCTCAGGGGTTACTCCTGGCTATTCGCTCAGAAGTCCCTCCTGGCAGGCACGGGGGACCATATGGGGAACCGGGGGATCGAACCATGTCCGTCCTAGGTTAGTGCAGGCACCTTATCTCCAGCGCCACCGCCCGGCCCCACTACCAAAAATTTTAAGTGAAGGATCAGAGAGAGATAGTATAGAGGGTAAGGCATTTGCTTGCCTTGCATATAGCCAATACAGGATTCAATCCCTTGCACCTCATAGGGTTCCGAGTTCTACCCGGAGTGATCTCTGAGTGCAGAACCTGGAGTAACTAAGTCTGGTCAGTTGTGGCCCCCAAGCAAGATAAAATAACAACTTTAAATAAAGAAAATGAGCAAATATTAAGCATATCTTCTCTGTATTAACTAGAGTGTTAATAAATAAAAACCAGGAGTTAGGGCAAAGAAGATACAGAATTTCCAAGAAGGATTACATCACTCATGCTGTTGAGTTAGACCTGTGGGCGATAGAGGGATCATTTCATTTGTTCAACAGAATACCTGAACCTGGGCCCAGAGAGATAGCACAGCAGCATTTGCCTTGCAAGCAGCCGATCCAGGACCAAGGTGGTTGATTCGAATCCCTGTGTCCCATATGGTCCCCCGTGCCTGCCAGGAGCTATTTCTGAGCAGACAGCCAGGAGTAACCCCTGAGCACCGCCGGGTGTGGTCCAAAAACCGAAAAAAAAAAAAAAAAAAAGAATACCTGAACCTATTTCCAGAACAAATCCACCGTGGAGGTTTAACTAGAACCCATATTCCATACTAATTTCTTTGTTCTCAAACTTTCTGTTTGATCAGGGATTTGCCTTCTCCCACCAGAACCAGAAATAGAAATTGAGGGCTGATTTCTGGACCTGCTGTAATTCTTCCTTTCAGAACTCAGTACCACCAGTCACTGGAGCCGTTTGGAGGCATGTCTTGGGTCTTCTCTGCAATTTCCAGACCCCATATTCTAGTCCCCAAAAGTCTATCATACCCAGGGTTGTGCTGGTCTTTAATCTGGAAAAGGAACTGCTGAACCTGAGGAGTTCTTACTGCAAAGGTAAATAAGTGTCTGAGATAGGAGCAGACACCAGTTCATTGGGGAAGCTCAGGCTTCAGCCGCCATTTTGAAGGCAAGATCTAAGTGGAAAAAAAAAGTCACCCGAGAGAGTGACAAAACACGAGGCTGAGGCTGTCCATGATAGAACTTGGGCAATAATAGTCCCAAGCAGCCAAGGCTTAGGGTGACAAGTAATGGGGGTTTTGGTGACAAGTCACCAAACTCCACATTCTAAGGTATAGAATAGATTGTCCGATAATTGGTGAGGGACAGTGCTATGTGTATATGCACATGTAAGTGTGTACATAAGTTCGTAAGCATATGGTGTGAGTGGGAATGTGTGTGATGTGAACATATGTGTGTGAGCCTATATGTATGAGTACCTGAATATGTGTGTCCGTGCATGAATGTGTGTGGATCTGTGATGTGAATGCAAGTTTATGAATGCATATGAGAGTATGTATGTATGAGTATATATGTGCACGTATGTATGTAGGGAATTTTGTAAGACTATGTGATCAGTGTAAAGCAATGTATTCAGGGAGAACTAAACCGGAAGTCTGATTTCTGAGGAGAGTCAGGCTTGGAGGCCGGCACATAGGGCCTCATATTCAAGACATGCTGAGGTCACCTGTTGAAACTTGCCAAGAGATGCTTTTCCACTTGGCTCATAGTGGTTCATTCATGTGTTTGGACCATCCTACCTGTTTTATTTTGAATTCCTCATTCAGTTCTATGTCTTTCCGTATAGGGTTAGCGGAATTGCTCATTCCAGAGCTGCCTTCCATGACGTTCAGATTAAGTCAGGTTTTAGAAATCTTATTTTTATCATTTTTTTCCCTCAGGCATGTCTTACTCAAAACACACGCCACAAGGATTACTTAATGATAGACTAGGGCAAGTTTTATTTTATTTTATTTTTTTTCGGGCCACACTGGCTGTGCTTAGGGGTCACTCTTGATGGGGCTCCAGGGACTATATGTGGTTCCAGGGAGCAAACCCAGGACTATTGATGCAATGCAAGTGTCTTAACCTCTGTCTTCTCTCTAAACTTTAAAGATGTCAGTTTATGTGAAATTTGGCCTGGGACTATTTTCCCATGGTGCATGGTAAAAATAAAATAATTTGCTGACGTAGAATCAGCCTTAAAAAATGACTTGAGAAAAGAAAGATGTCCCATGCAGGAGAAATGCAAATTATTTTCATGATGTAGATGCTTTGATGTTTTTCTTTTTGATGACCACACACAGTGATGCTCAGAGCTTACTCCTGGCAAGCTTGAGGGAACCGAATAGGGTGTCCTGGATAGAACCCAGGCCTTATCCCCTGATGCTTTGATTTTTAAGGAAAGAGAAGAATAACTCAACTCCACAAAGTCGAATTATATGTAGTGGCTTCTTCCTAAAAGGGAAAGAATAATTTTTTGGTGGAGAACCATGAGAAGCATCAAGTCAACCAGCACAGAAGGTCTGAAAACTTGTCCTGTGCCAGGAGAGCTCATGAGAATGAGATGATTGAATGCAATGCCTTGTCCTGGGTGTCTTCCTGGAAGAGGAGGTGAACATTAGGATACTTTGTCTCTGCTGACAGTGTTGGCCCATCCCACATTCCGATCCCCACAGGACAAAGACTGCCTGCCATCCTTCAGTCTTAGCAAGCCCTAAATCTAACCTTGATTACAGCTGATATCTTAGAAATTGCTCAACTGGAGACCATTTTCACATGATTTCTAGCACAAGGAAACCCCGGGGTGGAGTTGTATCAGGATTTGTAAAAGGCTTGAATGTTTGTGAGACTCAGCCAAGCTTTTCTATGAGAACGAGAGATTCCCTTTTATTTTCCAAACAAGATGCACAAAGGATAAGCCAGCCAGGCCAAAGATTACAGAGTCCTTCTTCATGTACACAACACAAATGAGTTAGGGAACTTGGCAGAAGCTTCTGGAAGCAGCATTGCTCCTGACTTTTCCTTACATGGTCAGGAGATCCGGAACTTTATAAAGACCCTCAGAAAAGCAAGTCAAAGAATAAGTCTATTCAGGAACTTAACCGCAGGGGGCTAAAAAAGTAAAACATCTTGTCCTGACTTCCTGCTGGCAAAGTCAAAGGCAGTACAGATGTCTTGAAGGGGAGAAGGGCTCAGGGCCGGAATTCACTGTTTGTTTGGAAAGTTCCCTGGGGTGTAGACTGCTGACAAGGTTCCTTTCTTTCTTCTCCTCTAACCTGCTTTGGGTATCTGTGTTTTCTAATCTTTCCATAGCCAACCATTTATTGTTCCTTTTTTCACAAAAACGAAGAAAAGCAATGTTTGCTGTGAGAGCGGGAAATAGCTATCCTGAGATACCATGATGGGAATGTGACTAAAAGGCTTCTTCTGATACCCAGGATCCACTTCCTGTGCCCAGGGAGCCACTTCCTGTGCCCAGAGATCCACTTCTGATGGTAGGGCCCATTTCTGATACTCAGGGGGCCTCTATTAATGGTTGACCAGGCGTGAATATTTACTTGGTGGCCTTGTAGAGATTACATTTGCCAACCTGGCCATCCGGGCCTGGTTTTGTTTTGAGAACAAAGCATGAGATTATAAAGAAGGAAAGTTGGATTTAATCAAATCCAGAGAGTATATATTTGGGAATTCTGGCTCTCCTGGTCTCTGTCTCATTGACCCATCTGCACTATTCTAGCACAAAGGGAGCACTAGGGACTATACAGAGCAAAAACATGAACATGTTCCAGATAAACTTTCCCAAATTAGGGTTTGGAGAGAGAATACAACAGAGAGGGCACTTGCCTTACATGCAGCTCATTCAGGTTTAATCCTTGACATCACATAGCGTCCCTGGATCCCTACCAGGAGTGTAGATTCCTGAGTGTAGAGCCCTGAGTACTGCAGGGTTTGGCCTTTCCCAACAACACGCCCACATACACCACCCCCAAAATAGCTTTCCCAGGCAGCAAGATCAGGCTTAATTTAATCTACATTATCCATCCTTCTGGACAAAGTTTAGGATACCCGAGTTTAAATCGTAAACACAAAGCCCTTTTTGGGTGACAATTTACTGGTTCAGAGGCAGAGGAGCAGAATAATTTATGAAGCCTAATTATGAAGCCTAATTGTGAATGGAGGAAGTTTTGCTTGAGTTTTGGATTCTTTTTTTTTTTTTTTTTTTTTTTTTTTTTTTTTGAGATTTTTGGGCCACACCCAGCAGTACTCAGGAGTTACTCCTGGCTCTGAGCTCAGAAATCGCTCCTGGCTCAGGGTTCCATATGGGATGTCAGGGTTCACACCAGTGTTCATTCTGGGTCAACCGTATGCAAGACAAATTCCCTACCACTGTGCTATCACTCCAGCCCCTTGAGTTTTGAATGCAGGATTTGATTTTGCACCCCATCCCCAAATAAAGACAGATGTCTGAACCATCATTGTATTGGACAACTTATTCCCAACACTGAATTAGACAAGAAAGAGTGGTTAGAGGAAACAGACTTTGGGTGACACCAAGAAAGATGAAACTTGGATCCCAGCTGGGATCATGGCACCTCAGACTACTAGAACCCTGCTTCCCTCCCTACTCCAATATCTGGATATTTAGTTATCATGGGGCCCTGGGTTCTGAACAAGGAGGAATGCCATTTTGTTAAGACTACAGGTCATGGGGCTGGAGAGAGAGCACAGTGATAGGGTGTTTGCCTTGCAAGTGCCAACCAAGGACAGACCCAGGTTCGATTCCCAGCATCCCATATGGTCCCCCAAGCCTAACAAGAGTGATTTCAAAGCCAGAAGTAACACCTTCTGGGAGTGGCCCCAAAAGCCAAAAATAAATAAATAAATAAATAAGACCACATGTCAGGCTTCTCTTAGGTTCTGAACATGGAAGGATGCCACTTTGTAAGGACCACAGGTTAGGCTTCTCTTTATCAAACCTGTTTCCATTGATACTGCCCCAAGCTACCTGGCCATACCAGGTGACTGGAAATAACATGAGGGAGCAGTAAGAAGGTACCCTAGACAATAGCCAATCTAGAACGTCTTTATATCCCCACCCTATATAATCTGATTTGTCTCCTCTGGGAGAGGCCCTGACTGGTCAGTATGCCGCTTATGGCTGATATAATAGGAATAAAGTTTTGCTTAACTTTGGTCCAATTGTGTGGTCTCATCCTTCTACTCTGGACCCTAACATTATTTCAACCTGGATATGTGAAAAAAATATGGTTTAATGGTTTTGAGTTGGGATTTCTCTTACTTACAACAAAGCTTCTCAGCTGCTGGCAATTATTTGTTTGGAGCCATATCTAGCAGTACTCAGGAGTTACTCCTGATTCTGTGTTCAGGGGTCACAGGGACCATATGGTGTTCCAGGGATCAAACTTGGGTTGACAATATGCAAGGCATAAATTCCCTTCCCACTGTACTATCACTCTAGTTCCCTGTATACTAATTTTATATTATTTTGGATTGGGGGCTACACGTGGCTATGTTCAAAAGTTACTCATGGCTCTATACTCAGGAATCACACCTCGTGGTGCTTGGGGAGTCATATGGGATACTGGGGGTTAAACCTGAGTTGGCTATTTGCAAGGCAAGTGCCCTACTCATTGTACTAACTCTCTGGTCCCCTTTGCACTGGTTTTGATAAAAAGATGAAAACTTCGAGCAGTCTTTTACTTCAAGTCAGACTAAATCTGCATCAGCGTAACTTAGTCACTTCCAGAATCTCCTGGGGCAATTTCAAGAAGATGCCATTTCCTTCACCACATTAAAAATTAAGCAGATAAAAAAAAAGTGAGTGCAGTCCTACAAGATACATTCTGGGTATTATTTAACACAAGTCCAGTCAAGGTCAGACCCTCCTCTAGGCTCTGTTAGGACACAAAACACCTGCGCACCCAGGAACTGTGACTGGGATATTTCTAGAATAAATGATAAGAACTATGGAACTCTAGGTACAAATGTGGTTGACAGATAAAGCAACGGTGGAAGGGTGAGGATGAATGACAAGACTGGGAGGGACTGAGTATGTAGATCTGTGGGTGGGTGATCGGTGGGGCAAGTTATCACCGTGATTGCGAATGGGATCAAAGCAGAATAAATGAAAACCTAGCATTGCTTCCCAGGAGAGAGCTGGCATCAGGCTGGATGGCAATATAACCACATAAGAGTGGGGCTTGATTCTGAGAAATATAAGGTCCCTCAGATGGGTCATTGTGCCCCCCCAAACTCTGGTAACCCCATGGATCCCCAGGTTCTCAAGATAGAAGATTCAGAAATTCTTTTTTATTAATTTGTTTTCTTGGGGCCACTCATAGTGGTGCTCAGGGTTTACTTCTGGTTCTGTTCCCCAGTCCCTAAAAAATACAGTTTTAAAGAAAGGAATTGTTTATGGGTAGGACAAATAGTACAAATAGTAAAGACACTTGCTTTGGGGCTGGAGAGATAGCACAGCAGTAGAGTGCTTGCCTTGCAAGCAGCTGATCCAGGATGGAAGGTAGTTAGAATCCCGGCATCCCAAATGGTCCCCCGAATCTGCCGGAAGTGATTTCTGAACACTGAGCCAAGAGTAACCCCTGAGCACGGCCAGGTGTGACCCATAAGCAAAAAAGAAAAGAAAAGTGGGCTGGAGAGATAGCATGAAGGTAAGGCATTTGCCTTGCATGCAGAAGGATGGTGGTTTGAATCCCAGCATCCCATATGGTCCCCCAAACCTGCCAGGAGCCATTTCTGAGTGTAGAGCCAGGAGTAAACCCTGAGCGCTGCCAGGTATGACCCAAAAACAAAACAAAAAAAAATTTAAATAAAAAAGAAAAGAAAAGACACTTGCTTTGCAGGCAACTGTCCTGGGTTTTATACCCAGTGCTCCATAGGATTTCTCAAGCCTTTCCAGGAATGATCCCTAGCACAGAACCAGGAGTCAGTCCTGAACACTGTTCACGTGTGGTTAAGCTATCCCCCAAAATTAATAAGTGTTTTTGAAGAAAAAGAAAAGTGTTAGGGTCTGGGAGATAGCATGGAGGTAAGGCGTTTGCCTTTCATGCAAAAGGTCATCGGTTCAAATCCCGGTGCTCCATATGGTCCCCCGTGCCTGCCAGGAGCAATTCCTGAGCATGGAGCCAGGAGTAACCCCTGAGCACTGCCGGATGTGACCCAAAAACCACCAAAAAAGAAAAAAAAAAAGAAAGAAAAGTGTTAAAGCTTTACTTTTTTGCTAAAGTCATGAACATCTTGCTTTACTCTGTATTCAGGCACTAAAGAACGAAATACTAAGGCAAACATGTTTTTTGGCTTTCATTGCCTAAATTCTAGCAGAAACTGTCCTAATCTACGTGAACGTAATGAAGACAGGAGATAGTCTTTTTTTTTTTTTTTAATTATAACAAATTTTCTTTTACTGAGCTGAACTACTTTTCACAGTTACAAAGTTATTTATGATTGAGTTTCAGTTATACAATGTTCAACACTCTTCCCCAGTGTACATATCTAGCCACCAAAGTCCCTAATTTCCCTCCTCCCCCTGCATCTGTGGCAAATAATTTCTCTCTCTCTCTCTCTCTCTCTCTCTCTCTCTCTCTCTCTCTCTCTCTCTCTCTCTCTCTCTCTCCCTCCCTCCTCTCTCCTTTTAGACAGTGTGGTCTGAGTCATATGACCATACTATTTTTTAAGAAATATTCTTGGGGGCCCGGGAGATAGCATGGAGGTAAGGCGTTTGCCTTTCATGCAAAAGGTCATCGGTTCGAATCCTGGTGCCCCATATGGTCCCCCATACCTGCCAGGAGCAATTTCTGAGCATGGAGCCAGGAGTAACCCCTGAGCACTGCTGGGTGTGACCCAAAAACCAAAAAAAAAAAATTCTTGGGGGCTGGAGAGATAGCATGGAGGTAAGGCTTTTGCCTTGCATGCAGAGGGTTGGTGGTTCGAATACTGGCATTCCATATGGTCCCCCAAGCGTTCCAGGAGAGATTTCTGAGCGTGGAGCCAAAAGAAACTCCTGAGTGCTGCCCGTGTGACCCAAAAACCAAAAAAAAAAAAAAAAAAAAAAGAGAGAGAGAAAGAAATATTCTTTAACTACAATCATGTTTGTAATCATGGTACTTAAATAAAAATAGTATTAAACTCTTAAAAATAAATTAATTAAATAGAATTTAAATCAATATAAAAAGAGTTAAAATAAAAAAAGAAATATACTTTAAATTGATGCGAGAACCTCTGCGTTTTTCTACCTCATTCCATGATTAACCACACTGCCATCCCTCCCCCCCCCTTTTTT
>PVKC010034791.1:0-13637 GCA_004027635.1 Crocidura indochinensis
AACAGTGCAACATTCCCACCCCCAATGGCCCCATGTCCCTCCTCCTTCACTCCCCTGTCTGTATTCAAGGCAGGCATTTTATTTCTCTCACTCGCCTAGCACCACTTGTTGAATTTCCTTGCTCCATATTGTGTTTCTTGTTTCTTTATCAAAAATTAATTGATTGTATGTATGGGGAACATTCTCTGAATACTCAAGTCTATTCCACTGATCTAAAGGTCTGCCTTTATTCCAATACCATGCTGTTTTAATGACTATTACTTTTAGTACAATTTAAAGTTGGGCAAAATGATGTATCCCATCTTCTTTTTCTTCAGAGTTGCTTTAGCTATTAATGGGTGTTTATTATTCTAAATGAATTTCAGGAGTTTGAAATTCAGGATTTTAAGAAATTTGAAAGAATTTGAAATTTCAGGCCTTTGATTCACTTCTTTGAAGAATGTCATGGATATCCTTATAGAAATTGTCTTAACTCTGTATAATGCTATGGGGAGTATTGATATTTTAATTATGATAATCCTTCCAATCCATAAACAGGGCATATGTCTCCATTTCCTTTTTTATAAGCAATGTTTTGGTTTTCTTTGTATAGGTCTTTCACCTCTGTAGTTAAGTTGACTCCAGGGTATTTGAATTTGTGTGATACTAATGTTTTTAAGGTTCATTTTTCTTCTCTATAATTATTGGTTTATAAGAAGGCCATTGATTTTTGTGTTTTAATTTTGAAGCTTGCCACTTTGCTATATGAATCTATTGTTTCTAGAAGCTTTTTGGTAGAGTCTTTGGGTTTTTCTAAATATAGTAGAAAGTCATCTGCAAACCATGAACGCTTGACTTCTTCCTTTCCTATCTGGATGCCTTTGATATCTTTTTATTGCTTGATTGCTATGGCAAATACTTCTAGTGTTGAATTGGAGTGGTGAGAGATGGCAACTTTTATACCAGATTTCAGAGGAAAGACTTTTAGTTTATCCCCATTGAGAATAATATTTGTGTTTGGCTTGTGGTAGATGGCCTTATATATTGAGAAATGTTCCTTACATTCCCATCTTGTTGAGAGTATTTATCCTGATAGGTGTTGGATCATATTGAATGCTTTTCTCACATCTATTGATATGATCATATGGTTTTTGTTTTTCTTTTGTTGATATGGTGTTTTATGTTCATTGATTTATGTATGTTAAATCATCCTTACATTCCTGAAATGAAACCTACTTGGTTGTGGTGCATGACCTTCTTGATGAGGCATTAGATCTATTTGCCAGAATTTTGTTGAGGATCTTTGCATTTGTGTTCATCAGGAATTTTGGTCTGCAGTTTCCATTTTTTGCAGCATCTATGTTTGGTTTTGGTATCAGGGTGATGTTAGCTTCATAAAAATTAATTGGGAGGGATCCTGTTTCTTCAATTTATTGAAAGAGCATTAAAAAGATTGGTAGTAGTTCCTCTTGAAAGATTTTGTTTTGTTTCGTTTTGTTTTTTTTTTTTTTTTGGTTTTTGGGTCACACCCAGCAGCGCTCAGGGGTTACTCCTGGCTTCATGCTCAGAAATTGTTCCTGGCAGGCACGGGGGACCATATGGGGCACTGGGATTCAAACCGATGACCTTTTGCATGAAAGGCAAACGCCTTACCTCCATGCTATCTCCCGGGCCCCCCTCTTGAAAGATTTGAATCCATTTGGCCTAGTATTTTGTTTGGGGGAATATTTTTGATTACCATTTTAATTTCCTCAATTGTGATAGGTCTGTTTAAATATGCTAGATCATTCTGATTCAACTTTCAAAAGTCCAAGAATTTATCCATTTCTTCCAAATTCTCATGTTAGTGGCATAGAATTTCTCAAAGTAGTCTCTGATCTGATTACCTTTTGAATTTCTGTATTATTTGTAGTGATCTCCCCTTTTCATTTCTTTATTTTTTTTACTTAATACATATCAGAAGATAAAATCCATCATCAACTTTAAGCCCATCATTTCAGATTTATTCATGGAATTAGTGCTGCACAATTTAAAAGGATATAAAATTAAAAATACATGGACTATACTATAATCCAATACTATAATCCAAATAGAAAATAATAAAAACATGCATTGCCTAAAATATCATTTAAATTAAATATATAACTGATGCATATACATTTGAAAATATTTACTTATCTAGTTAATAAAATACAAGAATTATAAAATAAAATTTTGTACCTTTGTGCATTCATCAATTCAAAATCTAAAATATTTATAATTCATTTCTAATTCGATTGAGTAAGTTTCTCTCTCTACCTTTCTTTATGAGTTCTGCTAGTGGTTTATCAATCTTACTTATTTTTTCAAAGAATCAACTATTGCTTTGTTGATCTTTCAGATTGTTTTGGATTTCCACTTCATTGATTTCTGCTATAAGTTTTGTTTTTTCCTTCTGTCTACCTATTTTCATTCCTTTTATTGATCATTTTCTAATTTTATAAGCTGTGTCATTAAGCTATTTATGTGGATCTCTTCCTTCCTGATGTGTGCTTGTAAAGCTCTAAATTTTTCTCTTAGTACCACTTTTGCAAATTCTGATAATTTGTGTCTTTATTTGTATTTATTTTCAGGAATCTTTTGAGTTACTCTTTGTTTCGTGCCACACCCACTGGTTGTTCAGTTGTGATCTGTTTAATTTCCAGGTGTTAAAACTTTTCTTCTGTCTCCCTTTGTAGTTCACTTCTAATTTTAGTGCATTGTGATCTGAGAGGGTAGTCTGCTTAATGTCTATCCTTATTTTATGGAGGTATGTTTAATGGGCCAACACATGGTCTATCCTGGAGAATGACCCATGTGCATTGGAGAAGAATATGTATCCTGTTTTCTGGGGATGGAGTGCCCTGCATATATATACTATGTTAATTTCTTTCATTTCTCTTTTTGGAGCTAGTATATTCTTGGTAGGTTTCAGCCTGGATGACCTGTCAAGGGGTGACAGGGAAGTGTTGAGGTCTCCCACTATTATTGTCTTGCTTTTATGCCTTCTTTCAGATTTGTCAATAATTGTATTAAATTCTTTCTGTTGCACATATCCTTGATTATTATGAAATGTCCTTCTTTATCCCTTATTATTTTTCTAAGTCTAAAGTTTGTGTCATCTGATATTAATATGGCCACTACAGCTTTTTTTAAAGGAGTTGTTTGCTTGAATGATTTTCCTACAGTCTTTGATTTTGTGTCTATGTTCTGACTGTTCAGATGTGTTTCTTATAGGCAAAAGAACTTTGGATTCAGCATTTGATCCATTTTGCCACTCTGTGTCTCTTAATTGATGCATTTAGTCCATTGGTATTGAGAGATAATTGTCATGGGATTTGCTGTTATCTTTATGTAGGACTTTGATGTACCTGTTGGTCATCTTGCCTTAAAGTAGACCTTTCAGTTTTTTTTTAAGGCTGGTTTTGTATCTGTAAAGTGTGAGCTGTTGTTTAATTCGTGAAACTATGTATACTTCCTTCAAACCTGAAAGTAAGTCTGGCTGGGTGCAGTATTCTAGGCAAAGCATTCATTTCATTGAGTTTTGTCATTATGTACCTACATTGCCTTCTACCCTTGAGAGTTTCTTGTGACAGTCTGCTGTAAATCTTAAGGATGCTCCTTTGGATGTAATTTCCCTTTTTGATCTTGCTGCTTTCAGTATTCCATCCCTATCTGTGGTATTCGTCATTGTGACTAGCTTGTGTTTTGGGGTGCTATTTTAGGTTTATTTTAGCTGCTATTCTTCAGGCATGCTGGTTTTGTTTGCATGCACTCTTTAGCTCTGGGAGTTTCTCTGCAATGATGTCTTTGTCTGATGATTCTTCCTGGAGATTTTCTTCCTGGATCCTTGGGACTCAAATGATTCTTATGTTGCTTCTGTTGAGTTTATACAGACTTCTATTTTCAATTTTCATATTCTTTGAGGTTTTTTTCTATTGTCTGATTATTTGTTTTAAGACTCTTTTCCATTCTCTTTTGTTGTATGGAGTTGTTATACATCTCATTTCCAGCTCACTGATTCATTCCTCAGCTACTGTTACTCTGTTGGAGAGGCTTTCCAGTGAGGTTTTCATTTCTCCTACCACATTTTTCAGTCCTGTTATTTAAATTTTCTGATTTCTATTTTTATATCTTCTTGATTCTTATTTGTGGTCTATTCCAATCGATCTATGCTTTCTTTGAATTCTATGAACATCCTCCATATTTCTTCTCTAAACTCCTCATCTGAGAGGCTAAATAGGTGGTTGGCACTTTTCTGGTCATCAAAGCTGTAGTCTTCATTCTTTATTCATGGTGTTGGCCTGAATTTTTCCCCATTTTTACTCCTATAGTTTGTCATTTTCTGCATATTGTGCTAGGGATCATTGACTAGGAAATGTGCTCAGCCGTTGAGTGAAGCAGAGTGGCTAGTCTTCTTTGGCTAGTCTTCTTTGGCTCCCCACTTCGTGGGTGGTTCTTGCTCACCTTTGAGCACACAACTTTCACAGATGCTTCAGGCAGGGTTGGTCTAAAACTGGAGGCCAAGGGTCAGGGAGGCATCTGTCACTTGCTAGGCATTCAGTGACAGCAGCAGTCAGGCTCCCCTGTTCTGGGAGGTTCCAGCTCACCTCTGATTAGTTGTTGCTTCTGCACACTTCTGGTGGTTTGATCTCAAAACCAGGAGCCAAAGGTCAGAGTAGCAGCTGCTGCTTGCTAGGCATTTGGTGGCAATTAGGCTACCCCCACTTGGGTGGTGCCAGTTCCAAAGAAAGATACTGTATATACTCAAACTTGGCTTATACTCAGGTCATACAGTTTATTTAATTAGTTGGGTGCACACGAATCAAATGCACATAGTCTCCATTCGTCTTCTGCTGTCTTCTGGAGGAGGGCAGTGCTTCAGTCGCAGCTGAACTGAAGAGGTAGGCAGCTGAATTGAACTGTATGCCACTGAACTATTTAATCCACAATATTTTATGTTTTGTATGAAACTGACAGCAGTGATGATGGTATCTGCAAACTCAGTGGTGATGACAATGTCTATACTGATACCCTCACATCAGATACAACTGAAGCTCTGGACATACCGATGATAAGGAGAAGGAATCCAGTTTTGAAGGATTTTAACCTTTGTGATTTAGCTTGATTACCTGTTAAGCTATGGATTTTGCTCTGTATTTAAAGTTTTAAATTTATTGTTGCTAGTTTACAGTTTTTCTTTAGCAATTAATATTGTAATTGTTTTGGGTATATGTTTTTATTTTTGAAATTTACCAGTGGCTGCTGCATTTTCCACCTCAGCTTATACTCAAGTCACTAAGTTTTCCCAGTTTTTAGGGTAAAATTAAGGGGGGGGGTTGGCTTATACTCAAGTATATATGGTATATTAATAAAAAATAATAGCAACAACAAAAAGTTGACAAGTGTGAGATAAAATGAAAGACAAGAGATTATAAAGATAGAACAGAAAAAGGATCCACCAAGAAAGTATTTCATTGTGTAATGGGGAAACACAGAAATTAATGGTGTGTATGTGTGTGTGTGAGTGTGTGTGTGTGTGCATGAATAAATGTGTGGGTTCAAGCAAAGATTAATTGGATTCTACAATTAAAACAAAATTGATATTTTGATATTTGTTTAAAGAGAGAATTATAAATGGATCATAAGTGGAATTCCCCTACATTCAAATCTTCTTAATTCTACAATGGCACCCAGTAGAAATCAGTGAAATCACATCAGATCTGGGGAACACATTTTAATGATTGTCATTAAGCTACTTTGAGTCTTCTTTTTCTTTTCTTCTTTTTTGGGTCATTGCCATCAGTGCTCAGAGGTTACTCCTTGCTCTCCACACAGGAATCACTCCTGGCAGGCTTAGGGGACCATATGGGATTCTGGGAAACCCTGCTTTGCTATATGCAAAGCAAGTGCCTTTCTCACTTCACTACCTTTCTGGCCACTTTTTTTAAGTCTTGAATGAAATATGGAAAACCTAAGAGGAAAATAGGTACAGAAAATGAAAATATGCTCTTTTTCCACTGTACCCAACTCTTCTCTCCTTATCCCCCCAAAGGATAACTTCCCACTACCCCATGCAAATCAGAGTTTTAATCATAGAGAAGCACATTTTGACCAGGAGTTTGACCAATGTTTAATGAGCATTACTGTGCGATAGAAAAATCTTAAGAAATGCTCAGTCACTCTGCTTAAGGAACACCATCACTATTTATTTATGTGTGAGTCTAATCAGCATTTGCAAGCCAACTAGCTAAGATCACTTTAATCTTTGATAAACTTTCAGGTGGCAGAAAAAGCAGCTATAGCCTATGTACTTGAGAAGTCCTGGAAAATATCTTGTCTTCTAACAAATGTTTAGGTCGCAGGAGGACTGGAAAAGAAAAACACAAGCAAAAATGCCACCACAGTGTGACTCACCCACAGACTTACTGACTTCTAAATAAAGCATTTCTCTGAGTTTCCCAGGCGGTGTTTGAAGGGAACCAACAACAGGCAGGCTGCTCCTGAGTGTTCCAGACACATTCCTAAAGCACAAAAAGGTGTCCCTGTTAGAAAGCGAATCAAATCGAGCCATTTTGTGATGGTTTCATAGTTAAGAAAATATAGGTTAAAAAAATTCTGGGTTCACAAGCAGTGTCTGAGTCCCATAAGCTGATGGAGTCATCAGCACTTGGCAGGACAGTTTTTTAGGTGGTGATTAGAGGAAAGTTTCTGGGGTGCCTAAAGCACAGTCAAACTCCCCACACACACACACACACACACACACAGGAGGGATGATTTTTAAGTTTAAGTTTAGATCTTGTGAGCAGAACCTGGGACTGTTTTCCAGCACAGAGGAGACTTTATGACTTTGGCACTTGAGGTGTGAAAGGAAGGTCGGAAGTCTGAGACTACTATCATGATTAGTAATCCTGCAAGTAAGTTTAGGGGAGTTGGGGAGAGGACTAAAAAACGGGTGATGACATGATCATCTAATTGGGATCACTGTTGATTTTGATATTGTGTCACACTGAGAAGCATAGTCCCCTTTTTCCATATCGAGGACTTTCTCACTAATTATTCAGAATCTTTTCTGCCCAGGGTAAAAGTTCATTTCATCTACTCTCTCTTTTCTCCCCAGTCACATCTCAAGAATTTGAGCTTGTTAGGAACTGTGATTGGAACATTCTCCAGATTCACCTCAGGGCTTGCCAATGATATCATGATGTGATAACAAATTGGGCTTCTATACTTCCTTTAGTATGTTCAACCCTATTTGGTATCAGCTAGTAGGGAATAGAAATCAAGTAGCTGTTTCAGCAATTGTTCTAGCATATAGAACATTTTTAATCCTCTCAGTTTACACACCCTTACCTGTTCTAAGTTGCCAAACCAAACAACAAATAAAATGACAGCATAGAATTAAAACTAATATTCAGGCAAAAAAATTTATACACTCTGGGTCCTGTTCATTGCTTCATTCTTCAACATTGATCTGAACATCTCCAAAAAGAGTCCTTGTTTCTCTGAAGTTATACTGAGCACAGATACCTAATGGTTGATCTTGTGATGCTTTGAGATGCAGCTCGACAGAGGGATGATTTCACTGAAAATATATTATCAATCTCTTCCTGCAGGAACTAGGGATATCTAGAGCAAAGATGTCAAAACTCTTTAATCAAGAATTCATCTCACAAGAAGTGCTTTCCCAGACTCTCATACCCAGTGGAAAAGCCACACCAACAAAAAAACAGCAGGAAGCAAAGGTACCAAAATGAATATTGGAGTGGCCTACACTCCATCAAGACCCACTTCCAGCTCGTGTACAGTGATCCTGAAGGCGCTCGTCCAGACTTGTTTTCCTTTTCTGTTTCATTGCCTCTCATGGCGGGGAGGGGAATAATCCTAGAGATAAAGCAAAGCAAAAGCCCAACTTCTTTTCTAATGTACATTTGTTTTGGCATCCGCTGAGTTCTGGAGACAGAACAATCTCCTGTCTTTAATTCAGTCCATGTGCAACACGAAATGGAGGAGTGCAGCCTTTGAAAAATCAGGAGCCAGCTTGCAAGATAGCATGAAGCAGAGACCAGCCACCGCCCTCACTCCCCCACTTAGGATGATAAACCCAGCAGTGAGAGGGCTCAAGATGAGGAATCCATCATTTTGCATTATGGATTGCATCCATGTGGGGTTGGGGAGACACTTCTCTTTGGCTATCACCACTACTGGGGCAGTTTCCTCTGTGTAATGTGAGGCTGTCCTTTCTCCTGCTGGGGCAGCCCAGTGCTACCCTGGTTTCTTGGCTAGTGGCCACCTTGGAGGATATTTGCTTTAGATAGACCACAACTGGCTAAGGAGATGTCCTATGTGGACAACTCAGCAGTTCCTACCCTAACCTGAAACCTGCTGAGACCTCTAAGTTTTGATTGATAAAGAGCTTTCGTGCCAGCAGTTCACATCTGAGGAAGCCAAGACATTGATGTATAAAGCTCTGGCTCTGGATCCTATGAATCTGCACACACACACACACACACACACACACACACACACCACATGGTCTAATGAACTTGACCTAGTCAGAGAGACTCCAAAGAACTTTCCAGGCCTTGTTCAGTTGTTCAGTGCCACAAACTCTACTCTTAGGGTTCCTCTTCACTGTCCCTTTTCCCCCCATAAATTTCATGGAAGTTGGTCAAGTCAGAGCATGGAGCTTATGGGAAGTTGCTGTGGTTTAGATTAATTTTCTTCCATAAAGACATTTCAGTCAAGACCCATGGAGGGATCTGTGTCAATCATGTTGGCCAAAGCAAGAAGTGGATTCCTTTTTCCTGCCCAGATGATGGCTCTCATTTGTACTCTCACCTATTCTGAGGATGAGTGGGGAGGGTCTTGAAAGTTGTTTATTGTGATCCCCAACTAAAATACCTGCTTAATAAGAAAAATGCTGAGGTAGCCCCATTAACAGTGAGAGATATGAGAACAGAGGAAACCAAAAGAGAAAGAGTATCATAGACTTTCAGTTCCTATTTTAATCTCGTTGACTCTTGTTTCCTTGGCTTTGCTGGGATTCACACACACCTGGCTTTCTGGTGGCCATGAAAACAGAGAGGAAGGAAAATGTCCAAGGGAGGGTTCTAGGCTGACCACTGGATTACAGAGGACCAGAAGTCCATGCCGAGTAGGGAGAAGAGGGCGTGTGCCAAAAAACTAGGACACATTGTGCTAGAAGGTATTGGGAAAGAAGGAATGAGGATTTTGAAAATTTGGATTTTCTACCTTAGTGAAGAGGTGAGTGTGGCCAGACAATAGTTGAGGATATGAGAGGGAGGACACAGATTCAGACTAATCAGTGGCCTGCAGAACTGTGGTAGGTTCTGGTTATTGGATTCCTGGCATTTAATCTGTGGGCTCTTCCTTTCTGACTCTCCCCATTCCCCCTCATTGTCTGGGGAACTTTACAAGAAACAGATTACAACCACTGATCAGGACCACACCCTCACTCTACAGCACTTATCCATACCACAGAGCACTTGATTTTATGAAGTCCCTTTCTTTCTTTCCCTTCTTTCTGTGAGTGAAATCTCTGAAGTGATTGATACCTCAGGTGGTCCAGTAACTGAAAAGAAAAGAAAAGAAAAGAAAAGAAAATCAGGTGCCCCCCCCACTGCCCTAAAAAGACCATCTGACTGAAGGAGACCATAAGGGCATAGAATGAGAGTTAAAAACTCCAGGGAAGAGATCTCTGGATCCCATTTTTGAGTTCTCAGAATCCTATAGCCTTATCCCTGATGTATGACTGCTCCTCTTGGTTGGTCACTCTGGGCCCAGCAAAAGTCCAAACAGGGAGATCTGAAGGGACACTGTTTCATCTTCAGTCACTGATCTTTTATTCAGCATGCAGCACAACCTGAAAACCCCAAGTCACACTGAGAGTCATCCTCAGCCTCCTGCTGCTCAGTCATTCACAATGGTCATCAGAATGCTGATGAATGAATGCTCTCAGACTCATTCAGTCAGACACTCTCTTCAGGTCTCCAGGAAGTCCCTGCTGGAGCTTTGGGAGAACCAATCTGCTTTACTCTCATATGAGAAGACTAAATTCAATCTTCAAGAAAGTATGAGAAGTCTTCTCTCAGAAGTTTACATCTACTACTAATATAACCTCTTTGCCTGAAGAACTGAAACCTTCTGGAATTCTCTGGAACTTCCAAAGTCACATGACCAGGCTGGAGATATCATAGTACAGCAGCTAGACACTTGCCTTGCACTCAATTGACTTGAGTTTGATCCCTGGAACCCTATCTAGTCCCTTAGCTCCACCAGGTGTGATCTCTGAGTGCAGAGTCAAGAGGAAGTCATGAGTATTGCCAGGTATGACCCCAAAAGCAAACCAAACGCAAAAGCATTGTCATATGAAGTAGAAGAATGGAATTAAAGCAATATCTCCTCAATTTGTGTGCTTTTTAGTGGTCAAGTTACATATTTAGACAGTATTGCCTTGCTTAAGGGTAGATGATCTGAATAGAAATTTATACATTTCATTAACAAATCTGCCTTATGGAGTTGTTTCACACTTTTTGTTTTCATTTTCTTCACTCCCTAGTAATCTTGAGCTAGGTTGCTGCTATATAATTAAATCTAGATGTCATAATATTTTGCAATAAGCTGATTTTGATGACACCAACACACATTTTGAAGTAGTTTTCTTGATTTTTTTAATGACACAACAGATTTTGAGAGGAAAAAATAAATCCCCATCTAGTAAAGCTATGAAAGTGCTAGCATGGTTGTTTAGTGCCTCCAACATAAGCACCCACAACAGGAAAGAAAACAAACCCATGGTGGGCTAAAAATTTAGTTCCTGGAATTCTCTTCAACGTTGGCTAACTTTGGGTGAGGGGCTCCCCAAGGACAGAATTGCTTCATGTCCAAGCAAAAAATTCTCTTGACTCTGTAAACAGTCCATGGTTCTGGGAAATATGGAAAATGTAGATAAAAAAAAAAGAATTCATGTTGTATTTGGGAAGGCTAGATGAGATGGCAAGATTTCACTCCCAAGGGCCCACCTCTACTGACTCGAAGACCTTTGTGTATTCTCTTTGGTATTCATTTTATTTCTGAGAACCTCTCTTCAAAAAATCCATCACTGGGTCATGAGTGATAGCAGAGAGGGGAGGGCATTTGCCTTGCACACAACCTACCCAAATTCAACCCTTCATATCCCATGTGATCCCCCAATCACCACCAGGAGTAATTTCTGAACACAGGAACAAAAGTAACCGCAGAGTACCACTAGGTATTGCCCATGAAACAAACAAACATCCATCACCAATCACAAAATATTAATGTTATCACAATCAACTGTAAAAACCGATATGGTCTTCAGAGCCCTAAAATCCCTCTACATTTGCACAGCAATAGTTTTGTGATGTCCACACAGACTTACTTGGCAAGTGAAAAGACAAAAGTCATTGCATACCTCAGAGAAGTGTCAATGCTATACTCTCACTGAGAATATTCCTGGGTCAGTGGCTATGAAATGAATGTAAAATGTATTCTGAGTTCACCCAGATAGAAGATAGCATTTGACATGCTAGAGCATTCCATTAGAATAAATGCAGAGCTCTTATTTATTTATTTATTTATTTATTTATTTATTTATTTATTTATTTATTTATTTTCTCAGCAGATAATTTGTGTTTAAGAGCTGCAGAGAGGACTTGCCCACGAAGAGTATGAAGTATAGAAGTGTGTAATGCCGGAAATGTCATATCCGAGATTGTAAAACGTCACCTAGTAAAAGATCCAGACAAAGAGGATTAGAGCTTTGGCAGGACCATAGACATATTGCTATTTATTAGAAATGAGAGAAGAAATTTTAGTACATTCCATGTGTTCCTTAGGCAACTGGGAGCTTTCCTTGTTTTAGACCAAACAAACATTCACAAGGAAACGTAGCTAGCTGTCTTTGCAATAAGTAAGCCCATTATTTCAACTTTTTATTCTTTTTTTGTGAACTACCCAGTTTTTTTTTTCTTGTCAGGTTTTCTGTTTCTTGGAAGCCTGGATGTTGTCAATACAGACACAGCAGCGCTGGTTTTATCAACAGCTCCAGATGTGGATGAGAACATGTGCTTTTCTTCTGACACTCTAAGTTCAAGGTTTGGTTGTAAGTTTACTGCTGTTGTCAAAAATAGCAACCATAGAATCTGCTGGCTTGACATCATGATTCCTGGCCTCACTGAGTCAATGCAAGGAGGGTGCAGGCAGGTTGTGGAGAGGTGAAAACTTTGACTCTAACTGTCCTTTCTTAGATGAACTATAAATTTTCCCAATGTTATACTTGAACTTGAAGGCATCTCAAGGTCTACCCCCTGGCAGTCATTCATTGTTCCCAGGGCATCTTAACAAGGAAGCAATTAACCAAAAAAGTCTGAGAATTAGGATTTTCCTCATTTTTTAAATCCCTTTTGCCCTCTGCACTTCTTCCCTCTTTTCTACATTTTAGTTTCTCCTACCTCTCCATTTCCAGGAGATGGATTATTATTGAAAGCAGCAACTGGCTTTGCAGCTTATAGATGAGATAATACAGATCACTCAAGCCTGATAAGAGGGTAATGTGGCTGGTATGAGATGGAGGGCAACCTCTGTTTTATGTATGAAAACTTATTATTATTGGAACTGTAAACCATAGTGCAAAAATTTACATTAAAGAGAAGGCACCACTTGTAAAAACAGACTAGTGGCAGGCCAATGGGAATGGAGCACAGTGGTGGAATGAAGTGGATATTGGTGAAGGGATTGGTGCTGAAACACCGTATCATGAATACTTTGTCATTTCATGGTGACTATTTAAAAATAAATTTAGAAAAATAAACTAAATGAACTGGTGGGTGGAGCTGGGAGACAATATTCAGAAGAATGCATTTGCCTCACATGAGATTGATGTCCATTCCAATCTCCAATGTTGCACATGATCCCTTAGCACCACTAGGAATCATTATTGAACACAGAACCAGAAATCACTTCTGAGCACTTCCAGGTGTGGTTCAATACCATTCCCATCCCCAAATGATGTGAACTGGGTGGGGGGTGGAATGCAAAGAGATTCAACAATCATAGATCCAGCATCATGTCAACCTCCCTCCACCGATGTTCCTAGAGTCTGTCCCATACCACTAATACCCCCTGCCCAAGCCTGCCAACATAACAGACACCTTTCGTAAAAAGCAAAACAAAACAAAACAAAAAACAACTTTTATTGAAACCATTGTGAATTACTAGTCCATCATAGTTGGATTTCAAGCATAATGATAGTAAATTAGGGCCATTCTCACCACCAGTGTTGACCTCCCTCCACCAAAATTCCCAATATGCATCCCATATCTCCACCCTTAGCACCCTGGCCTTCCAATGCAACAGGCCCATTTTATGTTTAGAATGTTATAATTTGGGTCTCTTGATTCTATTGTTGTTCACTTTGGCTTGGGTATTTAATTCTGACCTTTTTAAATATTTTTTCTCCACCAATGCACCTGACACCACTTTGGCCCCTGGGCCCTATCATCTTTATTTTTTCTTTTCTCAACTTGTAGAACAATGCAGAAATATCAGGCAAAACAAAGTAATTCATGTCCCAAGGTTCTATAAAAAAAAAAAAA
>PVKC010034792.1:0-13651 GCA_004027635.1 Crocidura indochinensis
CTTCTGGCTAGAAAACATATAAATAGCTGCCCCAGAGAACGGGTGGGGCCGCCATTCTACTAGAGTGTGGTTGGCCCGCAAGCTTGTGTGAACTTCCCAATAAAAAAACCTCTTGCTTTTGCAGCCGATGGACTCCGTTTGATTTTTGCAGGGGAATCTCAGATAACTGGACCCTGAAAGTTGGGGAATTTCCCTAACAGTACCTTCTGATCTCAAGTTGGTCAGTTTTACTTTTCTGGAAGCAAATTCAACTCCAAGCTGAAAATTCCTTGTTTTTCTTTGACAATAATATCATCCCAAAATATCATTCCATCTCTCAAAAGAGAGAAAGGGAGGGAGAGAGAGACAGAGAGAGAGAATAAGTGATACGGAGATTCCTCCAAAAACTGGAAATTGAGCTCCCATATGATCCAGCTATATCACTCCTACGAATATACCCTAGGAACACAAAAATACAATACAAAACCCCCTTCCTTACACCTATATTCATTGCAGCATTATTTACAATAGCAAGACTCTGGAAACAACCAAGATGCCCTTCAACAGATGAATGCGTAAAGAAACTGTGGTACAATGGAATATTATGAAGCCATCAGGAGAGATGAAGTCATGAAACTTTCCTATACATGGATGTACATGGAATCTATTATGCTGAGTGAAATAAGTCAGAGGGAGAGAGATAAACGCAGAATAGTCTCACTCGTCTATGGGTTTTAAGAAAAATGAGAGACATCCTTGCAATAATTTTCAGAGACAAGAGGGGAGGGCTGGAAGTTCCAACTCACTACATGATGAGTGCAGTTAGAGAAATAACTACATATCATAACTACTATCATAACAATTTAAATGAATGAGGGAAGTGGAAAGCCTGTCTAGAGTACCGGCAGGGGTAGGGTGGGGAGGAGGGAGATTTGGGACATTGGTGAAAGGAATGTTGCACTGGTGAAGGGAGGTGTTCTTTACATGACTGAAACTCAACCACAATCATGTTTGTAATCAAGGTGTTTAAATAAAGATATTAATAAAAAAAAAAGAGAGAAAAAAATAATAACTTTTCCTTTGTTCTTCCTGAAACAAATGTATTATGATCAATTGTGTCAACTGTGTGATATACTTTGCAAACTAATATAATAGTATTAAACTTCAGATCAGGAAGTCTCAAGGTCTATCACTTAAACTTTTGAGGTTAACTTATAAATTAATATGCATGTGCATGAAACTATAAAAATATACTATGCCTTCAATGTTAAAAGAGTTACATAAAGTTTGTGGCTTTAGATTGCTTTGTGTATTGCTAAGAAATGTTATAATGTACTACAATCTGGGGGCTTCAGGGACAAAGTAACTGCGCATGTGTTTTGTTTTATTTTTCTTAATGTTATTTTTTTTGGCTGAAAGTTCAAAATTAAGATGTCAGCAAGGGGGTTTCTTCTGAGAATTCTGTTTATGGGTGATCGGCTTCGCACTGTTACTTCATCTTGTCCTCTTTCTTTGCATCTTTGTTTTCATAAAATAAAAAAGGCAGATGGGGCCTGGGGTGGCCCCAATGTCAAAGGCTTTCTCCATTGCTTGGGCAGGCTGGGAACCTTGGTAGGCCCCCAGCTGCACTCTCTCCTGCCCCCCAGCCTCCAGGGCCTCCTGGGGTGGCGACCCAGGCGGTCAGAAAAGGTGGGTGTCAGGTGGCCCCTCTGGGAGGGGAATCCCAAGTTTTCCCCACCCTTGCCCCTGTGCAGGGTGTGAGGAAGACTTTCTCCCTTGCTTGGGCAGGCTGGGAACCTTAGTAGGCCCCCAGCTGCACCATCTCCTGCCCCCCGGCCTCCAGATGAGTACAAATTTGGGGGTGTTGTGAGCTGCTCATTTTTTCTAAGGCAGTCTCTGGCAATATCTTACTAGTCTACATATTCAAAACCACGTGGGCTTATATTAATAATATATTCCATCCTTAAGTTATGTTTTGTGTATGTAGAATATCCATCTGGTATTCTACCCTTTCGCACACCGCTGTAAAGCTGATTCCAATTTTCAACTCTATCGCCCCCCAACCTTTAGTACCCCTCATTTACCCTTTTTAACTTCTATTCTCCACATTCCTAATCACACACCAAAGTGTTTCATTGGATTTACCACACCCCAACTATATCAAAAGACATAAAATGTACACATATGGCTTTGAATATTTTATATCTATTTTCTTTGACATCTAAATCTTACTAAATATTCTCATAAACAGTGAAGATTTTCCCCACTTTTTATTTTTTCTTCTCTTTGTGAACTTTTAAATAAGAAATATTCGGTGGAAGAATCCCTCAGTTTAATTCCTATGTTAAAGCACGTCATGGGGAGTTTTATACATGTTCCTGCATCCCCCATATGGGCCTATAAAACCATGTGGCATTGTTCCTTGTTTGCATAGGCACATTAAAATGGGAAATACCTATACTCAAATAAATTCTTATCTAATAGAGATAATCTTGTAGTGCAATGGGACCTTACACCCTGAACATTGGCATAATGACCTGCACAGGCCTCTCCATTCTCCATTCACCCCTCAACTAGGAAAGCTATCTAGGAAAGACCCAAGATTTTTTATAACAACACTTGGAAGCAATCTTCTACCAGGAAAGACCCTACTGCTGCTCTGACATTGATCTACTCACAAGAGACTTCCCTTAACACTGAGAAGACTTAAGAACATCAACAACCTGCATACTGGACAGGGCTTTCTGCATTGCCCTTCAATTGTAAGGTGAAACAAGAGGACACTCTGCACCATCCTAACTGCAATATAGAATATGCAGATTCCAGGATCTTTAATATAGAAACATGATACCAACAACAGAGACATCGTGGAAAATAAAAGTGTGTTGGCACTACAGACAACGACTGGGATTGGGCAATCTAGTGTGTCTGGAGCCTAGAGCTGGTCTTATGCCAGGAAACATCAGGGGTTTGGTACCCTTGTATTTAGGCCAAGGATTTTCCTTTCCATGACCCCCATATTTTGGTGGGCCGATGCAAACAATTATTGCCACTCTAACGCCATTTTTACTGTGCTCCTTTGACTCTTATCCTTAAAAAGAAGCACCCACTTTTTAGGCTAACTTAAACTAATATGCATATGTATGGAAATGTAAGAAAAGTACTATGCCTTCAATGTTTAAGGAGTTACATAAGTTTTATGGCTTCAGAATGCTTGATGTGCTGCTAAGAAATATGTATTACAATCAGGGGTCTTGAGGGACAAAGTAACTGTACATGGGTTCTGTTTTATTTTTCTTAATATTCTTTGGCTGAAAGCTCAAAGTTAAGATATCAGCAAGGGGACTTATGTGAAGTCTGTTTATGGGTGATCATTCTTCCACTGTAACTTTACCTTGTCCTCTTTCTTTGCATCTTTGTTCTCATAATTAAAAATAAAAATTAAAAAAAAAATAAAAAAAGGCAATTAATTGAAAAAAATTGAAATAGCCTGGAAACTAAAAAAAATAAAGCCAAAAAAAACACAATGTCATCCCACCCATCAGTGCCACAATGGGTCAGCTGTATACCAGAAACTCCATGAAGAAGACATCTTTTTACATATTGCCTACAGTGTTGAAAGTATCTATGATCTGTTAATATGCTTCCCCTGAAGTGAGGACAGGGGGTCCCATTTTAAAGAGATGGGCCCCCTTCATTGATCTCCTACTTTAGATTCAACCACCATCTTCCTTTTTCAGGACCTACACTTTCTACTATTTGAGATTCTCTTTTCAGCCCTCTTATCTAGAAGATTGGTGGAAGAGATGACCTTTAGTCCCTTTCTCCTTCCTTTCCCTTTCCTCACCACTTTCCCACTGTTTTCTTTAGACTTCTTCATTGTCAATCTTTGTTTCTTGCAGTGATTGTTTCGGTTTCTGTTTTCAGATAACCTAAGAATTTAAGAACCGTCAACAACTTCTTTTCACTGCTTTCTGAGGAATAGATGGAAGGGACTGAAATTATTGGGAGAAAGTAGGAGGCAAGTCAATAAAAAGGAAATCACCAATCTGAAGAAAAAGACAACATACGAATTAGTGGTGGGGAAGGGAGAAAGACACAATCAAGACACAAAAGAGCCAGACATCTTAGCAAAATTCTTTGAAGGTATTAGCATTCTATTCTCTGCCACAATAATAGCATGTTTTCAAAGAATATCAGCCAATAAGGTTATCCAGATGTGTTTACTGAAGGATGAGAGAGAGGAACCTTGGAAAATTCTACATAGAAAAGGTGACAGGTGAGAGGAGGGTGATGAGGAATGAGCTTGTCTCCCCTATTGTACTGTCCAGAGTAACAGGGTACCTGGTGAGTGGAGCCAGAAAGATGAGACTGACTACTGACAGGTGGTCAACAGCCCAGATTACTGACTGGTGTTCAATAACAATTGTATTAAGGATGTTTCTGTCATTTATGTTCTACTGGCCTGGTCTATTATAACATGGGTCTACATAATTAGTCAAAAAAGGGGAGTTAATCGTGAAAGTCAGTGGAAACAGGAACAAATATGTGAATGTTTACCTGTTGCAAGAAGAAAAGACTATATGGATATTTACACTTGTTTTGGCTGTCTGCATAAAGCTCAGCCTGGCTGTTTTTTCTGGGTCAGTTGGATCCATATGTACCAGAACCACTCACTCAAAGGAAACTGTTCCAAGGCCTGTGCCATGATTCCCTGAGTTTTCTCAAGGTTACCCCCCAGAGCACTGGGTCTTGGTAATGCCTGAACACCAGAATGAATTGTTTTCCTCTCAGCTGCCATCTCTTGCTTGTAGAAACACATGATTCAGGTAATACACTGAATGATCTTCCTCTGCAAGAAGGCAGGCAGTGCTCTGCTCAGCTAACAATATTCTCAATGGCTGCTCAGAGAAATTCAGTCTGCATATCTTCTTTCATCATACCCATGGATAAGATGCCCGGATCTGTAGCATGATCTTAGGATCATGAGGTTATTTGCATGAGAATTCAAAGTCCTAATGGTGAGGATGGTAAAGCAGAAATATAGAAAGACATAGAAGGCCTTTTTAATAATTGAGATATTTTGCTTCTGATAGTGTAAATGTTCTCTGATGGTGTAAAAGTTTACTGCAACTCCACTACTATCAAAGTGCTACAAACATATATTTTCTAGTCCTTTCCTCAATGAAATTTTAGTCTGTCTCTCCTCCACTCTTTGGTCCTGCCCTTGGAAACCTTAGTTCTGTTATTTGAATCAAGAGTTTATTTTCTTTGGCTACTGTCCATTCTCTGGCTGTGTTACTTTACATACCACGGGTGAGTGATATAATCCAGCATCTCACATTACATGACAACACTCTATTTCCACTTAAGTTGCAACTGAAAGCAAGAGTTTATCTTTTATTATAGCTGAGTATTATTTTGTTGTGAATATATACTGCTACCTTATTGACTCACATATGGTCCCCTGAGCACTGCTAGGAATTATCCCTGAGCACAGACTTAGGAATAAGTCCTGATCACTGCCATGTATGACCCCAAGACAAAATAAAATAAACGTAATATTCATATTGTTTCTATTTTCTGGGAGAAAAGTTTATGTTAATAAATGTCAAATAAAGAAAAGAACATATTGTAGAAGTGTTGTGAATTAAAACTTAGATCTGTCTAATTGCAAACTTCTTCCCTCTCTGTGACATTTCCTTTCTGTAGAAGTACATGATATTTATGTTTGGTTTTAATATAACTTTTATGTTTGTTTATATGAAATGTTCTGGGAGCTTTTGTCAGGGTGGGATGCACCAGTTGTCTTACCAATGATCTCTGTATCCATATTCTCAGCCTCTAGTATAATACCAAGCACTATGCTCATGATGGAATTCCATAAATAGTTATAAAGGAGAAATCAGTTAGACAACGAATAAATGAAATGTGCAGTAGAACACATTCCTTGCCAACTTAAAAAGCCACTCTTTTGTAGAGACATGCTCCTACCCTGAATTTTGATTTTGCCATAAAAAAGTAAATCCAATATGAGCCTTCCTTCAGATATATATTTCTCTGAATATAGAAAGGAAACATGCATTTAAATCACTTATATCTAACTTTTTATGATGCCACTGGGAATGGTATTCTTTTTGCATTTGCAGTTAAAGGGTAGAACAGATGGTGAAAGTTTAGTTTCAAGTGATGGGCCCGTTAAAATAACTTATGCTGTTGAGTGATTGTTCCCCCTAATGGCTCCATTTGTTATATCTGAGTTTGCAAGCTCTGAAATTCTTGGGAAGGAAATGGGACTTCAGGAAATGTTTTTTATATCACAAGATTTACAAGATTAGGATTACAGAACTATAAGCTCTATTTTTGAACGTTGAAGCTTGCCAGAGGACTTTTGATAGGTGGAACACCCAATTAAGGAAGAACTTTCCTAGGAAGAAACCTGGGTTAAAGTTTGAGGGATCCAGGAAATAGTTCAAAGGGCAGGAGCACCTGCTTTGCATGCAAAAGTTCTGAATTCTTTCCCCATCACTGAGTCAGAAATAGTCCTTGAAAAATACCAGGTAGAGTCCAAATCTAGAAAAGAACGAGATTATAAGAAAAGCAAGGTCAAGTTTGCAGTGAGGCATATTGTCTCTCCATTCCTGTCTTTTATGAGAATGAATTTGATAATGCTACAGTCACTTTAGTATAATAAATAGAATAAAAAAGGAAGACCACAAGTATCAAACTGAGGTTCCTAAAGAAAACAAGCTAAGAAACAATGGAAAGAACTCCTTCATATCTTCATTACAAATTTAATAACCAGAAAAGAAGTTCTCACGAAAATCTGAGTTGTATCAGATCTTTTCCATCTACTAAATTACCTCATGTTCATCTCATTTTGGTTGGCCAAATGGAGGTTGGAGCATACACCTGGACTAGAAAACAGGACATCTGGGTTCTGGTGATAATACTGCCAACAAGTGCCAAGTGCCACACTCAGTGCCAACTACTCAGATGGAGCCGCTCATTTCAGCTCATTTCTGAAAAACTCAGTGACATCATTATCAATGTTTTCCTATTTGCCACTGATCAAACTGAGCCTGATTCAACAGACCACTACATGGTTGCTCAGGACTACATGATCCCAAAATCATTCCTCAGTCCATTATTTTACTCTGTTACTGTATATATATTTGTATATATGCATATATTTATGTATATATGTACATATATATGTATATATAAACTATATACAGTATATACACATACATATGTATATATAAACTATATATACATATATATGTATATATATGCATATATATATGTGAAAAGATGGGACATGGCAGGAAAATAGCTTAGCTCAGTTCCAGTTATAATGTCATGGTTATTCCATGAAATTGAAAAAATAAACAACTTTGAACAAAAAAATGAACAAAAAATTTTAGCAAAAAATGTTCAAAACTCAATTCATAAAAGTTATCTGAATGCTGGAATACAGACTTTGTTATAAATATTGAGACTCCATAGACATGACCACTGGGTTTATAAAAAGTAAGGAGCACATTCAATTTAGGTAAGTTAGGAAAGTTGAATTTGTAAAGTGGAGGGAATGACAGTCAATAGGAAGAGTGCAGAGCTTAGATCTGCAGTAGAAGAGAACAATTTCTCATCCCAAGAAGGAAAGAACATGGAGGTTACATGGGACTTAGAGAGCAGCTGAATGAAGGGAGGTACTTCTCAAACCACAGAAATCAGGGTTGCCTATTTAATGGTACAAAATGGCTTCTTGCCAATCATTTTTCAAAATGCGCATTCTGCATACATATAACCCTTTGTGTTGAAAAGGAGAGCCTAATAGAAAATAGCAGTCTGTCTCTTTAACACCGTGCACAAAGGTCAAATCAAAATGAATTAGACCTTGATATCAGACCTGAAACTATAAAGTACATAGAGGAAAATGTAGGCAGAATATTCCATGATATTGAAATTAAGGGCATATTCAAGGATAAAATACTACTGTCCAAGCAAGCAATTGAAGCAAAATCAAACAAATGGGACTATTAAATTGAGAAGCTTCTGCACTTCAAAAAAAAAAAAAACAGTTACTAGGATACAAAGGCTACCCCGGAAAGGAAGAAACTATCACCCAGTAACCCTCAGATAAGGGATTAATATCTAAAATATAAAAGGCTATGATTGAACTTTACAAGAAGAAAACATCTAACCCCATCCAAAAATGGGGATAAGAAATGAACAGACATTTCCTTAAGGAAGAAAAGCAAATTGTCAAAAAGGTGTATGAAAAAAAAGCTCCACATCTCTAATCATCATGGAGATGCAAATCAAAGCAACTATAAGGTATTATTTCAGAGACGGGCACACATCACAAAGAACAAAACAACTAGTGCTGTTGTATATGCGGGGAGAAAGGGACTCACATTCACTGCTGCTGGGAATGTAGACTGGTCCGGCCTGTTGGGGAAATAATATGGCTATTTCTCAATTGAATTTGAGAATTCAATTAGAAATTGAGCTCCCATATGATTCAGCAATACTACATAGGGGGATATACCCTAGGAGCCCAAAAATCACCATGCAGAAAAGTCTTCTGCCATCTAGTCCAGACTTTACTGAAAACATTATGGAGATTCCTCAAAAAAACTGGAAATTAAGCTCCCATATGATCCAGCTATACCACTTCTAGGAATATACCCTAGAAACACAAAATACAATACAAAAATTCCTTCTGCACACACATATTCATTGTAGTGCTATTTATAATAGTCATAATCTGGAAATAACCAAGATGTCCAACAACAAATGAAGGCTAAAGAAACTGTAGTAGATATACTCAATGGAATATTATGCAGCCATCAAGAGAGGTGATTTTTTTTTATCCAGATGAAAATTTTCTCTACATGGATGGTCATGTAAACTATTATGCTGAGTGAAATATGTCAGAGAGAGACAGACAGACACAGGATAGTCTCACTCACCTGTGGGATTTAAGAAAAATAAAAAACATTATTGTAATAATACCCAGAGACAATAGAGATGAGAACTGCAAGGACCAGCTCATAATATGAAGATCACCACAAAGAATGGAGAGTGTAGTTAGAGAAATAACTACACTAGCAACTGTCATGACAATGTTAATGAGTGATAGAAGTAGAATGCCTGTTTCAAATATAGGCAGAGTGGGGGGGGGGATAGAGATGGGGAGCTTTGATGGTGGGAATGTTGCACTGGTAAAGGGAAAGGGTATTCTTTTATGACTGAAACCAAACTAGAAATGTTTGCAATCATTGTGCTTAAATAAAAATATTACTTTAAAAAAGAAAAAAAGAAAATTAGGAAAAAGCGTTGTGTGGAATTTGTTTATATATGGCTAGCTATGGAGATGATTATGCTGAATGAACTGAATCAGAGGCAGATGGATTGACATGGAATCATTTATGGAATATGAGAAAAATAAAATATAATATGGTAATAATATCTAGAGCAGGGGTCCTCAAACTTTTTAAACAGGGGCCCAGTTCACTGTCCCTCAGACCATTGGAGGGCCAGACTATAGTAAAAACAAAAATTATGAACAAAATCCTATGCACACTGCATACATCTTAGGAGGCTTGCTACAAAGAGCAGTGAAGCAGTTAGTGTGGAGAAGGGTCCTCTTTGACAATGATGGTTGGAACTAAGAACTCAAAGCAAGGGGCCCGGGAGATAGCATGGAGGTAAGGCGTTTGCCTTTCATGCAAAAGGTATCGGTTCGAATCCCAGTGCCCCATATGGTCCCCCGTGCCTGCCAGGAGCAATTTCTGAGCATGGAGCCAGGAGTAACGCCTGAGCACTGCCGGGTGTGACCCAAAAACCAAAAGAACTCAAAGCAAGAACTGAGTGCTGAAAGGGGATAAAATGGCATGCATGTTACTCTTTCAATAACAGTAGCTCAAACCACAGTGTCAGTAAAAAGAGAGAGAGAAAACTAAAGTGCTTGCCCAGGAGGAAAGTGGGGGTAAGTGGGTGGGAGGGAAACTGGGCATTGGTAAAAGAAAAAGTGTACTGATGGAGGGTGGTGTACATTTTATGACAGAAATTCAATCATAAACAATTTTGTAATCATGTTACTTAAAGTAATTATAAGTTTTTTGCTTTTTGTTTTGCTTTTTGGGGTTTTTTTTGTTTGTTTGTTTTGTTTTGGGTCACACCCAGCAACACTCCGGGGTTACTCCTGGCTCTAGGCTCAGAAATTGCTCCTGGCAGACTCTGGGACCGTATGGGATGCATGAAAGGCCAACACCCTACCTCCATGCTATTTCTCCGGCCCCAGCCAGAGAATTATAATTTTTAAATTACAATATAATATAATAAATATATAAAATAGATATTTTATAATATAAAATATATAATATAATATGAAAATTATAATATAATTTTTAAATTATAATTAAGTGTAATTTTAATATAATTTTTATTTTAATCATAGTGGCTTACATATCGTTGACAATAATATTTTAGGTACATATTAACATAAAATCAGGGGAATTCCCATCACCGAATTGTCCTCCTCTGTTCCCGTCCTACTTCCCATATCCTCTTCCCTCACCCCCGGGGCTGCTAGAATAGGTGATCCCCTCTGTGCCTAGCTTACTACTTAGTGGTCTTACACCTGTTTGGTCTTGGTACCTCTCTTATTACCCCCCCCTTAATTGGGAGGCGGGACTAGATAGTTCAAGTTCAAGTTATCTGGTTTTGTTTGAAGAAGAGAAAAGTAATAGTCTGGAGAAAAAAAAAAGAGAACAAAAGAAAAAAGAGAATCAAATACTCCGGAAGTGGGCAGAGTCCTTCTATAGGCTTTTATCCTTGGTTTGAGCGACAAAGGGGAAAAAAGAAGGTGAAACACCACAACAGTACATAAAGAACTGTCAAATAAAATATCCAGTGAGCATTCCAAAAGCAAAACAAAACAAAAGAAAACAAACAAAAAAAAATGGGTCAGCACCATAGAAAAGCCATGGTATTGAGATTAAAAAAAAAGTGGCAAAGCACATAAGAAAGGAAAAGAAGAAAATAAATAAATAAATATAAATGGAGACATCCACTTCCATAGCCAAACCACGACACTGAAATCGACAAAACATAGATAAGTAAATAATAATAATAATAATAATAATAGAAAATTGTTTTGTGCTTTTTTTCTCTCCCTCCTGCAGATGCACAGTAAATATTGGGGTCACCCTTGCCATATGTTGTCACGGATTAACTATAGACTCCTTTCAAGTTCATTTACACTCCTCTTGGTGCTTTTGTGGTGTATGGAAGATTTCTGCTCCATCCTGGGTGATAAAATCAGACCTCTAGTGTCTAGAGGTCTCAGTATCTGCACGTGTCATGGAGTTGAATTTATGATTATGTCTTTCTTTGTGGTTCTAGGAGTTCCGTTCCCTTAGTGTTGTTTTAATCCGTCTTCTGTGGTTGGCGGTCCTGGTCTTTGCATTGATCCTAGGAAGGGGCCTGGGATAATGTCTTTCGTTATGTTTCCAGAAATCCCCTTCTGTTGCAATAGTCTCAGTCAGGCCTCTGGAACTAGGGGATCATAGTTGCTATGCAGGTCATAGCTCACGCCCTAAACTAGGGCTTTTTTATTGGTCCCAGGATACATACAGTCTGGCCATGGTTCTGTCGGCCAGTCATCTTTAAATCACGATCTAGGTATATGGATAGACACCAACGGGTGACAAGTCTTTTGATTTTGTCTTATCGTTAGCTGGTGAGGTAGGATAACTTACTCTTAGGTCAAGTTGTTCCCATTTTCCTCGTTGTCAGGATATCATATTAGGGCTGGCACTTCTTGGTGTCGGAGCACTATTAAGGATGTCCCGGTTGGGATTTGTTTCTGGTGGCTGTTGTGAAGAAGTATTTTATGTTGTTTTTATGTCTGTGATGCAGGGTTCAAGGCTGGATGGTTGGTGTTTAATCACCTGGGGTCTAAGTTGGGTCTACGTGACATATTTTTAAGGTAGGAGATACCCCTGTATTGTAAACAAGTATGAGTCCTTATCTCTATTAGTTAAGAGCTCGTTTTTATAGATTTCCCCTTTATTTAGTGTGCCTTTGCAGGGAGAAAAGGTGCTACATTATATTGCTGGTGCATTTGAGGGTGGAGAGAGAAGAAAACAAAAACAGATCACACACCCAAAAAAGATAAGAATAGAAATAAAAATATATGTGCTCACGTGTATATATAGAAAGAAAAGAGATTTTTAAGAAATGAAGTAAAATATTAATTCAAAAAAAATCAAAAAAAATATATTAATTCAAACAACCAGGTGGTGCAAGAGAGTATCTTGCATTTGGGGAAAAGCACGTAAAAAGGTAGTGTAATACAGGTCTTATATTTATGATGGTAGAATAGGTTTCCCCTTTGTCTTTTGAGATTTTCTTGTGGTGTGTGGGTTCCCGAGAGAGGCTTGACTTTCACTTACTTAGTATGATTTCATATTCACTGATCATTTATTCATGTGTCTTATGTTGAAGTCTTGGTTTATGCTTTTGAACCTAAAGACACACAAAACAATGACATGGTACTGAAAATCTAAATTAGGTGACAGAAAAAGATTTTGTCAAGACCAGGCAGTAATAGGAGGTTATGACAGGAAGTGGAGGCAATGAATACAGGAAAATATCTGTACAGATTTGGAATCATAGAAGATTAGAGGAGAAAATAAAACTTTCTACAGGACCAGAAAGATGAAAAGTTGATTTATTTAGGGGGAGAATTGTGGTCAGTGATTCCTGGGAGGAGGCCAGGCATATATTGAGGAAGAAGGAAAAGGTTTTGGGAAAACTGCAAGAAACTAAGGTGGTTGCAAAGTTTGAGGATTGTATTTGTGGAACATAGTCTAAGGAGGTTTGGCTTAAATAATAACTTAAGGGAATGGGAAGGGCTTGAAGGGACTTGGAATGTGAATGTATTTATTTTTCAAATGTTGACTTCAACGCATCTCCCATTTGATATCTCATATATCCTGAAACCCATGTGAGTTTTTAACTTGTAGGTCTTGCTTGAAGTATATTTCTTTCCTTTTCTCAAGCAACAGTATCTTCACCTTGTCTATAGGTTAGTGCCCTTCTTAGGATGATTCTCTCTCGCATATTTCAGAATATAACTATTGCATCTCCCATTCTGTGTCATCAACCTGTATTTAGGCACCTATTTTCTTCACCAAATTACTTCTTAGGGCCTCAGCACTTGGGCTGAGTTAGGCATACTTAGTAAATACTTGTTGGAGACCAATTCATACCAAAAACATTTTACAGGCTTGGCTAGCCAACTGGGAGTGAAGAAAATAAGGGGGGAATTCAAGTAATGACTGTGATTCAAGTTACAGAACACATGTATTGCATGAGTGAGATCTGGATTTGATGCCCAACATCATGTAATCCTGGAACACTGCTGAGTTTGACTCCACAACAGTCAAAAAAACAAATCATTTATTTTAAAGAAAAAAAGAGGCAGTCAGTCATAGATACAATGAGAAACAACATTGACAGCTCTTGCCAATGATGGGATAAGGAACTTGAGAGGCAAGAAAGAAATGAAAAGTGTGTTGGAGTAACAGACAAGCAGGTCTTACATGTGGAATATTTATCTTGTATGTGCTTGGATTGCTTGTGGCCAACCGAGATT
>PVKC010034793.1:0-13622 GCA_004027635.1 Crocidura indochinensis
CCTCCCTCCCTCCCTCCCTCCCTCCCTTCCTTCCTTCCTTCCTTCCTTCCTTCCTTCCTTCCTTCCTTCCTTCCTTCCTTCCTTCCTTCCTCTGTCTGCCTTCCTCTTTCCCTTCCACCCTCTCTCCCTCCCTTCGTCCCTCTCTCCCATAGGTGATTCTTGGCCCCCCGGCTAACAATTCTGTATGATGGCTGAACTGTTGTTTTCTGGGCCATACCAGGCAGTGCTCAGGGTTTATTCCTGACTCTGGCCAGAGATCCCCATTTTTTTGGTAGTGTTCTGAGGACCATGTCTCATGTTAGGGTTCAAATCCTATCTGGCTGCATGCATAGCAAGCACCTTACATGTACTGTCTCTTAAACCCCCTTTTTACTTTTGTAGGTGCCTCTCACGCCCTTGAATTCCCAGGGAATAAAAGTGCCCAGCAGCACCGTTTCCTTTCCATTGATCCTACATATGCTGCCTCAGTTGAACCCTGGCCCCTTTCACTTTGGTTTCTTCTTCTTTTTTTTTTTTTTTTTTTCTGATCATCTTTCTTCGCCCATTTCAGGAAGCTCTCTTTGACTCTGGGAGTGCTTAATCTGCTCAGTGCCAACATTAATTCTCTTGGTAAGACTCCTGTTTGTTTATGGTAATGCCTTTGGCATGCTAGGTTACACTGTAGATGCTTCCAGTCTTGCTCTGGCAACAGAAGTGGGACCAGCCTTCCTCTTCCTTTTCCTTTCTGTCTGCAGCATCACCTCCTTTGTAGATCTGCATGCACGTTTTCAAAGGAACAGTGTCTTGTCTAATAATAGGCCTGGATAACATACAGCAATGCTCTCCCCTCTCCTTTTGTCTCGGTCATTTTGGCAGTTTGTTAGATGATGGACAGTTTAGCCAAAAGATAGAGCAGCTGGATTCCATGAAATTGTTTTCCCCTTCACATACTATACATTTTTACTGATAAAGTAAAGAAGCAAAGTGTGGCTAAAAGTCACCTGTACCTTCCTTCACTCTATTACTTCCAATCGTCAAATGCCCCCCAATTAACCTCTTGTTCTGTTTATCTGCGCACTAATTAATGCAACCATCTCTCGACTTATAGAAAGTTCTTTTTAATTTGGTGACTATAGCTCCTGAATGAAGTCTTATTTTTTATTCCATAACTGTGTAGAAGTTGGGAATCACCCACATTCTGTAATGGAGCTTGGGATTTTTTATTTGGAAGCATTTAGAAACTGTTGCTATGGGCCATAATAAGGTAATTTTGTTGTCCTCTTAAAAATACCAATGTTTTTCAAGTGTACACTTAAGCAGTGCCTCCATAATATACTCGAAGGAGTGGATCTTGCTCTGTGTGATCTGTTATAAAGTTGGTGAGGAAAATAAAACAGGCTCTCCTTCCCAGGTCTGTTGCCTCTGGGGATTGGCAACTGTGCCTCAAGTCTATGGGTGTTGATTCAACCCAGTTTCCTCCTACATCCCACAGTCTATGTTAGGTTCACTGCTGTGTCTCGGTTGTCTAACTTGCTAGGGTAATGGTGATGGGGGGAGGCGTTGTCCTACTATGGCAGGCTTCCTGCCCAGGAATGGCTCCTGCTCTTTGTCACTGTCCCAAGCTCCCAGATTTGACCCCACAATCCTAACCCCCACCTTCATGTCCTTGAAAGAAATGCTTGGTGGAAATGAATGAATGATTGTGAATGATTCTTGACTTTTAAAGTGTTTGGGATCTTTATGTGAAAGTTTCGTGTTTGTGTTTTGTTTTTGTTTTTGTTTTGTGACCAGAAATGTGCCTTTGGATCATCACTCTTGATGCATTACCTAGTAAAATATTATTCTTATTCTACTTTATGGAGTTAAATGTTGTGATTTCAAAGAATTTATCGATATTGTTAAGTGAAGGATGTTGTGTGCAGAAAACACTTAAATCTTAATCATTCTAAGCCCTCTTCTAAAAAAAATGATTATTCTATAAATTTATCAAGTTAAAGAAAATGATGATAAAGACATTTTTAACTGATTTCTTAAAAAGCAGACTCTTCCCCTTAAGGGTAAATTTGTAATTTATTTTATATTTATAGACTTTTCAGGTTAACTGTCTTTAAGCCTCCATATTGACAGTAAATACATTCTCTTTGGAAAATATTCACATAAAATTTTTTTTCACCAATACATCAAATTTTTTTTCTCTTCTTGTAGGAAACAGAATCAGTTGTGAAAGAGCCACTTATTAAAATAGCTGCAATTGACAATGGTCTAGCATTTCCTTTTAAACATCCTGATGAGTGGAGAACATGTGAGTATTTAGAACCTTCTCTAGATTCTATAGCTACTCCTTTTCCAGAATAGGAAGGAAACAGAGTTTTTGAAGAGTAAGAAAACTAAAAAAAAAAAAAAAAAAAAAAAAAAAAAAAAAAAAAAAAAAAAAAAAAAAAAAAAAAAAAAAAAAGAAGAAGAAGAAAACTAGGTAAACTAACTTATTATACCTTAGGTCTTTAAAGGTACAGACTGCAAAAGTGGCCGCAGACTGAACCCCATGGCATGTCTTTTATTTATTTTTTTATTTTTGTTTTGTTTTGGGGCCACACCCAGGATGCTCAGGGGTTACTCCTGGCTATGCACTCAGAAATTGCTCCTGGCTTGGGGATCGAACCCATGCCCATCCTAGGTCAGCGCATGCAAGACAAATGCCCTACCACTGCTCCACAGCTCCGGCTCCCATGACTCTTTTGCTGAATTCTATAACTCTGCTTTTCAGTTCTCAGTGTATTTTCCTTTGAAGATAAGTGTAGTGAGCTGGAGCAATAGTATAGCAAGTAAGGACAGTGTTTGTTTTGCATGTGGTTGACCCAGGTTCAACCCTCAGCACTGCATATGGTCCCCCGAGCCTGCCAAGAGTGATCCTTGAATGCAGAGCAGGAGTCTATCCTAGTTGGGGTCCCAAAACCCAAACATTTTAACAAAAACTAGAATAAGTTTGGTGACTGGAAAATAGTACAACAGGCAAGGTGCTTGCCTTGCATACAGACAACCCAGATTTGTTCACAGCACCACATATGTTCTTTTGAGTACCACCAAGGGGTGATTTCTGAGCATGGAGCCAGGATTAAGACTGAGCATTGCGGGGCCTGGCAGTGGCGCTGGAGGTAAGTTGCCTGCCTTGCCTGCGCTAGCATTTGATCCCCTAGTTTCCCATATGGTCCCCCAAGCAGGAGCCACTTCTGAGCGCATAGCCAGGAAGTAACCCCTAAGCGTCACCGGGTGTGGCCCAAAAACCAAAAAAAAAAAAAAAAAAAAGAAGACCGAGCATTGCTAGGTGGGCCCCCTAAAACAAAAACAAACAGCTAATTGGGAATTTTGTTTTGTTTTATTTGC
Organism: Crocidura indochinensis; assembly: GCA_004027635.1. NCBI lineage: Eukaryota > Metazoa > Chordata > Mammalia > Eulipotyphla > Soricidae > Crocidura > Crocidura indochinensis. Next base: position 3,361 of record PVKC010034793.1, read on the forward strand.
AGGGCTGGGTATCAAACCCAAGCTCTACCACTTAGGTATATCCTGAGCTGTAATCTACATTTAAAAATATGTGGGAGAGTGTCTCATACACACTGTAGGATTGTAGTACTTGGATGGAATTTTATATTAATGTATTTATAAGTATTTTAGGCTTACTTCCCCCATATTTAAAGAGCATGCTTTTTATTTTTTTTAAAAGCCAGTCACATTGAGCAGTGTGGGGGGGAGTTGGTTATATACCAAATGTTGTGATACTAATGTTAATAAGTTCTGATAAACCAGTGCCATCAGACCAGCCAGTGAGCATGCTTTTTAACTCTTTAACTGCCTCTCTAGTCTCTTAGTTAATGGTCTATTTTCTTGAGCCATATTTTTTTACTTGTTTTTGTATTTTGCTAAGGCATTCATGCTTATTTGCATTGTAGATTTATAAGTATAGCATATTAAATAGAATTCTCGTGTATTAATTAGAAGGCTGGATTGGAATTGCAGTAAAGCAGGGTAGGGTACTTGTCTTGCAAATAGTCAACTCAGATTCAACCCACAAAGCCAGAAGTAATCCTTCAGTTCTGCTAGGTATGGGGCTCTCCCCATAAAAAGGAGAAGTTTTGTAAAAATTTGCTAATAAATGAGATTATTTTGGGTAATGCATTAAGATTTTTTTTAGTTTTAAGGGCTATAATAATAAAATTTAAAAATAATCTCAGTACCTCTGGTTAGGCATCTTTGAAGTTCCTATAATTTGTGGGTACTCTTTTTTTACCCCCATTAATCTTGGCAAAGATTGGTCTGTTATAGAGCACAAATCTTTTCCCCATTTATCCTTTTGCTCATTTCAGAAAATTGGCTTTCTCAGATTAGGTTTTCAGTTTGTTTAATTCTTCTCTTATAATTGATATTTGTTTTCCATCATTATTCTGCTGTTGTGTTCATCCTATATTGCTTTCCTGGCTATCATTTTGGCTAAACCACAAATTAAAGCTGCTGCTCTTGTTCCTCTGCTTTACATATGCATCTTTTTAGCTTTGCCTTTTGTTACTTTATTGAACAAGAGTAATTTAGAAGTATTCTGTTAGGTTTTAGAATTTCTAGGACAGATGATTCTCTTAAACACCCTCCCTTTCTCTTACTTTCCAGCTTTATTACTTCGTTATGGGAATTCTGCTTTTTAAAATAGGTTAGTAATTATATTGTAATCCTTCACTCGATCAATTTTATGAGATGTATGGTGTATTTAGAAACCATCTCTTATGGCTGTGTGCTAATTAGGTTTGCTAGTTACTAGTCAGATACTCTGGACCTGTTTGTGATCACTTGATCTGTTAATTTTGTGATTGAGACCAGAGACATAGAGACATATCTCAGTGCAAAAGCACATGTCTTGCACGTATGAGACCCTGGGTTTGCGCCACAGTACTCTTAAAAAATTAAAAGGGGTTTTCTATAATAGTAATTTTCTTTGTGCATTTTCATACACTTTAAACTTTGTATTTAGTTGCATTTTACCTTTCTCCATCTTCTTCCCTCATCAGTATGAAGTATATCCCATTTTGATCTTCTCAAAATATTTTGCTTTTTTTGTTTTAATGTGACATCATTGTATTCCATTTCTTTTTATTATATTTTTACTCAGTGGTTTTACATATTTTGCATATTCTTATATATAGTAAATAAAAAATAATCTTAGATCTATATATTTTTTTCTTTTGGTTTTTGGGCCATACCTTGCAGCACTTGGGAATTCTTCCTGGTAGAACTCAGGGAATCAAATGGGGTGCCAATAATCAGCATTTAGCAGAATTTTCTTGTCTTATTTTTGTTTGTTTGGGTCACAACCAGTGGTACTCAGGGTTGACTCTTGGCTTTGTGCTCAGGGATTACTTTTGGCTCTGTGTTCAGGGCTTATTCCTGGGAGGACTCTGGATCATATGTGGTGCCGGGGAATCAAACTGAGGGTCCACCACATGCAGTGCAAGCACTTGAACCCTTTTACTTTCTCTCCAAGACCCGGCAGGATTTTTTTTAATCCAAACTGAGATACTTTTTATGAGTACACTGTATATACTAAGTTTTACGGTAATGTTGATAATTTGAACCTTTCCTATCATCTTTGTTTAATATTAACCATGAATTCCACTATTGGGGGAAGGGGGTTCACATACAGCCTATTCCTGGCTCTATGCTCAAGGATCATGCCTAACAGGCTCTGGGTACCATATGGTCTGCTGGACCATGTGAGGTGCTAGAGATTGAATCTGGGTTGGCCACGTGCAAGGCAAGCATTCTACCAATTATAGTATCTCTCCAGTCTTTTTGAATTACGTTTCTGGTCACAAAAACAAAACAAAACGAAAAAGCAAAACCAAAAACCCACATATACAAAAATTTCACATAAAGACTCCAAACACTTCTAAAAGTCAAGAATCATTTGCAAGGATAAAAGTAGTTGATGTGGGTCTTGTTGACTGTCTCCTGCAAACTGAGTATTTATTTTTCAATGGTCACTGTAAAACCTTTCGGGCTGACATACCTATGTTGTCCTTCCCATGGGGCTTTTATAAATTTAGAAAATTCTGCCATCTTGCCTTGATGTGTCCCACCTTTTTACTACCTTTTGGTGAACTCACATGATATGCTTATGGCTTTTGTACTTTTTTCTTTTTTTAGGGATCTATATGCCAATTTTATTTTATTTTATTGGTGTAGGGGATTTTGTTTATTTTGCTTTTTCGGGTTATGTTTTTATAAAGTATTAAGTTAAAGATATTCATAAAACAAGGGGCCGGGCGGTGGCGCTGGAGATAAGGTGCCTGTGCTAACCTAGGTCGGACTGCGGTTCGATCCCCGGTTCCCCATATGGTCCCCCGTGCCTGCCAGGAGCGACTTCTGAGCAAATGGCCAGGAGTAACCCCTGAGCGTCGCCGGGTGTGGCCCAAAAACCAAAAAAAAAAAAAAAAAAAAGATATTCATAAAACACCTGGAAAATTTTACCAAGCATGCCATCAAGAATTAAGGGTCTGGCACTTGCAAACAGACTCTTGCAAGAATTGAAGATAGAGTTCTTATATGTGACCTTGGTAGCTGTAGCAGTGTTAGTGTTGGCTATCATTAGAGGAAATTGTGATAAATAATCTATCACCTGGACAGTTTAGGTACACAAGTATTCAAATGTTCTCATAAATGTCTTGTAAATGAAGTATTTTCTTGTGCTTGACCATCTGAATTGACCATCCAAAATAGGAATTCAAATTTAGATGACAAAGTGTGATTGTTTTCCTAATAACTTCATTCTCTTATCATGTTCTCGCCAGCCTCCGCCCTCGCCTTTTTTTTTTCTTCAAAAATCTATAAGGAATTGTAGGAAAGCCCAAGATAAATATGTGGTTATCTTCATAAATATTTCTCCTCTTCCATTAAGTTTACTTTTTTCCCTCCCTCTCTTAGATCCATTTCACTGGGCTTGGCTTCCTCAAGCAAAAGTGCCTTTTTCTGAAGAAACAAAAAACTTGATTCTACCCTGCATTTCTGACATGAACTTTGTGCAAGATCTGTGTGAAGATCTTTATGAACTTTTTAAGGTAAATCAGTTTTGCTTAATCATTTCAGACAAGTGAAACCTTAAGCTAGAAGAGAATTTCTGAACAGTTAATTTGCAGTTTGCTGCTTCTCTTAGCACTGCATGCCGTAGGATTTGGCAGAACAGAAAGGAATTAGCAGTTTCACTTTCCAGGAGCATAAATTTGTAATGAAATGTTACCTGTAAGTGGAACCACATTAAAACATGAGAAGTTGCTTTCTTCAAATTTTTATTTTTATTAAATTGGTCTATAAATGATAATAATAAATGCACATTGACCCGCAAAGATTTTATTCTCTCAAAAAAATCTTGAACAGAAGCCAGAGAGACGGCACAAGAGACAGGAGTTGTGCTTTGCAGGCCAGCTTTGATCCTCACAACCACATGGTCACCACAAGTCCCAGCAACACAGATAAAATAAAAAGCCTAAACCCACCCACTGATTGGGAAATCATTTTAAATTTTGTTGGTATAGAATAGGTCTAATAAAACCCTTCTTGCCATTCTAGAGCTAAGGGTAAAAAACTTACTTGACCTGAGCCCTCTCCTTTTCGCTGGAAGGAAAAAAAAATTATTGTTCCCTAGAAATCCTTTAGCACCCCTTTCTCCCCTCGTGTAATTTTACCTGATTCTGCTGAGGCCTCTCCCCACCCCTATCATCCATCCCAGTGCCCTCCTAGGGCATATTACTGACCACTTAGCAAAACATTATAGGGGTTTATAGACATTTATTCTGTAAAAATATTATTCTCATTACCTTTTGAGCAGCTGTGAAAGCTTTCAAATGTGTTCATTTGAAGAGTCAGTTTGTTTTCAGCTATTTGTTTCAAAGATCTTGGTTTGGGGAATTCTAACGTTTTGTTCCCTTTCTGTGTGACAGATGGATGCAGGATTTGACAAAGCCAGTTTTGAAAGTCAGATGTCTGTGATGAGGGGACAGGTAGGTCACCATTTTTATATTTGTAGTTTTGACACAGGACTCCCCATTTCTTCGTCCACTGGAAGCCAAAACTGTACTTTATGCCACCTTTTGCGCTGACGATTAGAAGTGGTGTCATGGCAGTGGCTTTTTCCTATTATGTCTTTTTTTTTTTTTTTTTTTTTTTTTTTTTGGTTTTTGGGTCACACCCGGCAGTGCTCAGGGGTTACTCCTGGCTCCATGCTCAGAAATCGCTCCTGGCAGGCACGAGGGACCATATGGGGCACCGGGATTCGAACCGATGACCTTTTGCATAAAAGGCAAACGCCTTACCTCCATGCTATCTCCCGAGCCCCATTCCTATTATGTCTTATGAATCAGATGTTTCTGTTTTTGTTTTGGGGCTACATACTCCTGGAAGTGTTCAGGGATTATTCCTGGCTCTGTACTCAGGAATCACTCCTGGCACTGGTTGGGGGACTATATGGGATACCGGGGATTGAACCTAGATCAGCTTTAATGCCTGGCAAGCACTTCACCTGCTGTGTTACTGCTCTGGTCCATAAGTCATATATTTTTTTGACTTTGTGCTTTTTTTTAGTGAGTCAGTTTCCCCTTGACAGGAATTCTTTGGCTCTTTTTTTTTTTTTTTTGATAACATGAGCATTACTTATTTTTTCCTCTTTAAATCCACTTCCAATGCCTTTCTTTTTTTTTTGGTTTTTGGGCCACACCCAGTGACACTCAGGGATTACTCCTGGCTATTCGCTCAGAAGTTGCTCCTGGCAGGCACGGGGTACCATATGGGGAACCGGGGGATCGAACCATGGTCCGTCCTAGGTTAGCGCAGGCACCTTAGCTCCAGCGCCACCGCCCGGCCCCCCAATGCCTTTCAATACCAATTTCTGTTGCCTATGGATTATTTTTCTCAGAGACTGTGTTTGAGTTTTGAACTGATGTTAAATGCTGTGTCCTAAGACCCGAGAGTACTGATTGGGATGTAAAAGTACTCACTGTAACTCAGCCTCTCATCCTTTCTCACTCATTCCATCAGGTGTTACTCTGTGGGTGGACCTTCGGGTTGAGCTAAGGCATAGTATAGGCACTGTTCTTCTAACAGGAGAACCGACAAGTAAATGATAGAGTGAGCATTATCTTTCAGTGACTTTCACTGACTTTCTTCCTCAGTATGCATTGAATTTAAGGTAGTCCTTGCACACCTGCAGCAAAGATGATTTTTGTAGCATGCATGTATACAGATGAAATGAAACGCGCATCGCCATATACAGCCGAAGTAGCGTTCATGCGCGGTAGACCCTTCCTGTGTTCAGAGCTGCTGAGGCTGTCCCCTTGTCATCCACAGATCTTAAATCTCACTCAGGCCCTGCGTGACGGGAAGAGCCCCGTGCAGCTGGTTCAGATGCCCTGCGTGGTGGTGGAGCGCAGCCATGGCGGAGGACAGGGGCGCATCGTCCACCTCAGCAGCTCCTTCACCCAGACAGTTCATTGCAGGAAGCCGTTTTTCTCCTCTTGGTAGCAGATGGAAGCGTGGCGGGAACAGTTGGCACCACAGCAAGGCCGGATGGGAAGGGCAGGCCAGGCCAGGCCGTCTCAGCTGCTCAGGGTCCCACCCCACTCACTAAAACCTCAGCTGCTTTCAGTGCCATCAAAGGTTATATCTGAATGTAAGCAAAAGTTTACAGGGTATCTTATTTTGGGGGTCCACAATATTAACTTTCTATTTCAGGGAAGAAGTGCTATTGTATTATCTTGTATTTTTCTGGGAAAATCATTTTTTATTAAAGTTCTTGATCTCAGTGTAAAAGTTTATCTCATGGTTTACACATTTTTTGAAATAACTATAACAGTAATTTGTAGAAGCCAGGTAGAAAATGAGGTATTTATGTGATCTTTGAATACAATGATTTTTTCCTAGTTTTTGTAAACCTTAAGAAACGTTTGTAGGAACTGTTCTTACCTTACAAAAGGCTGTTAAGAGTCTTTGGACCTGAAAAACAAGAGTAATGTAATGTTGTCTTCGTTCTGAAAAGCTGCTATTTTAGAACTTGAATAAATGAATTGACTATTGCTCAAGGTCAGAGACATTTTCTTTTTGTACTTCAAAATATTTTTTCCATTTATCTTGTTGTAGTACATGGGGTGGGGTGTGGGTGTGAGGGGAGGTAAACATATCCACTTTAAAAATAACTTTTTGAAATTCCCCAAATAGCATTAAAATTTTCCTTTGGGCCGGAGAGATAGCACAACAGATGAAGCTATTGCCTTACATGTGGCTGACCAGGGTTCAATACCCAGCACCACATATGGTGAGCCGAAGCCCGGCCATGAGTGAATCCTAGTAAGTTCAGAACCAGGAATAAGGGGCCAGAGGGATAGCACAGCAGGTGACCCATAGTCCATCTACCTGGCACCCTAGTGCAGCAGGGAATGTCCATCTAGTCCTTCAGAAAAAGCCCTGCAACTTCTGGATGGGGCCCCAAAACAACTCTCCCCAAAAGCTTCCTTTTCATTTTTTATGTGGGACCAATTATTTTACTTAGTACTTTTGAACATTCTTTTTCTTCTTTAGCTTAGATGTACAATAAGAACTGAAAAATAAGCCATACTTCAGGTTGTCTATTGGGCTGCATTGTGAATTCCTGGAACACAGCATTTAAGAATTATAGTAGTGTCTGAGCCAGAGCCACAGCACAGCAGGGAGGGCACTTCACTTGCCTCACACACAGCTAACGATCCTCAGCATCTCATACGATCCCCCAAGCACCTCCAGGAGTGATCCCTTAGCACAGAGCCAGGAGTCAGCCCTGAGCACCGCCAGTTGTGTACCAAAAACAAATCCAACAAAATTAAAATAATGGTGTCATGTGGTACTTGAAATGACCCACATGATAGACTAAAATTGGGAGTATGTTACAATACCCTATGAGATCCTTTCTTTTTCTTTTTCTTCCTTTTTTTTTTTTTTTTTTTCCGTTTTTGGGTCACACCTGACAGCACTCGGATTACTCCTGGCTCTACGCTCAGAAATCACTCCTGGTAGGCTCAGGGGACCATATGGAATGCCGGGATTTGAACCACTGACATTCTAAATGCAATGCAAACACCTTACCTCCGTGCTATCTATCCGATTCCAATTTCCAGTCAGTCTGACATCCTGGGAATTTTTGCCCTGTCGGGTAACTGAGTGATTTAAATGGCGCATCACGAGGACCCACCCTCCTACTTCTTTCTCCAAGCTCCAAAGAGACAATATCACCTCTCAGCCTAGACTGGATAGTTTCTATCCTTGGCTTTTTATTTTACTTCTTTTTAATTAAGGTTGTTATTTTTTTTTTCAAAAATAAAACAGTATTTCCAGAAGGTCCATTATGCTAAAATGCATGTATTTCATTTCTGTATTATTATTACTTTTTTTTTTTAACCACACCTGGTGGTACTCAGGGGTTCTTCCTGGCTGTGCACTTAGGCATTACTCCTGGCAGATTTGAGGACCATATGAGATTCTGGAGATCAAACCCAGGTTGGTTGCATACAAGGCAAGTGCCCTGTCCTACCCACTGTACTATCTTTTCAGCACCAGACCTGCTTTTCTTTCCACTTGTGATCTCCATGGATTTGAGGATGAGGGGAGCTGCTGCCACAAGGGGATCCCACCTGTGGTCTTGGCCACCTGGGGGGCTCTGTGATCTGAGTGGTGAGATGATGATGCTGACAAGGAATCAGGTTTAGTTAGTAGCTTTAATTACTTTCTTTGGATAAATGCTGGTAATGACTCTGTGCCTTTCAAGGGGATGTGTCCAAGGAGAAATAAGGGGTTCTTGTACATGGTGGGTATTGCATATCTCAAGTTTTTGCAGTATTTTGAGGATTTCTGTTTTAACGTTCTCCATGGAAGAGTTAGTAAATTGTTATTGCTTCGTATCCTAGAGTTGAAATTAGAAGAAATATTTTTAAATGGTCTGTCAGAAGGGTCATTTGGAACTATTTAAGATATGATTATAAGCCAGAGTACTTTGGCTGTGTTGTAAATTTTTATGAACTTAATCTTATTTAAATATTGTGTTAATTTTTTTCAATGAATATGCTTCTAGTGTCAAACATGGTAGAATAAAATTAATAAAAAATCATGGTCTCAGAGCTAAATTATTTCTGAAGTTAATATGCTAAACATTTATAGGGTTTTGGAACACATTTATGGTATATTTATAATTGCCAAGCACAATTTTCTTCCTTCATATATTAATGGTATAATTTCATTCCTTACAATTCCAAAAGATGTGTTTAACTAGAACCTTTATTACTAGAGATGTTTTCATTTCATTTGAATTATACGAGGCCTTATTTTGCTTCGAGTTTTTCCTCACTCAACTGGAAACGTGATTTAGTTTATTAGTTTGTGGTTTTGAAAATGTTGATTTATGAGTGCACTTTTCCTGACCCCTGTGACATGGGTGGGGTTTACACATGGGCAGCACCCCAAAGAAAAGTGTCTGCAAGCATTTGTTCAGGCACTGTCTGAGACTTGAGGTCTCCATATGCAGCACCCCAGGCACAAACAGAAGACAACACACATACACAGACACACACAGAAGACAAAACACACACACACACACACACAAGAGGAATAAAAAATGCTGGCTGACTGTGAAGACGTAGGCCCTTCTTGGGGGAATGACCCATTGGTACTTTCTCCAAAGACTTGCCTCTTGTTTCCTGTACCCACTTCCGGACTGGACTTGCCTTTCTCTATGCCATGCTCCAATAGTGCTCCCTGCATTTCCACATCCTGTGCTGATCATGCTTTAGCCAAGACTGGGAAGAGGATTCAAACTGAGGTTTTGGGGGGGAAACATTGATTCCTCCACAGGATAGCAGAAATGATTAACAAAATGCATTGACCTGAGCGAGTTGCATAATGCATCAGCATGGATGCATGCAGCACATTTTTGCCTTTTTGGGAGTCCAGGAGAGTTACTTGAGAAAACAAGTTCTCCAAGTCTTCAGTCATGCCATGGATTTTACTTTTGCCATTTTTAAATACAGTAAACTACCTCTGCACCCCCCCTGGATGTGGTTCTGTTTACCTCCAAAAATCAACTGGGTAGACACTGACCCTCTCCCTCAAAATTCAAATACTGTAGGCTTGTTTTATATTCTAATATAGTTTATCTTCAATAAGCAGAAAGCAGATAGATGTTTTAATACAGTTTATTTCCAATTAGTGGAAAGTATGGACTAAGTCTTTATGGGGCATGAGGCATAGTCAGATGCTGCTGGGGTCCACACACGATGAGATATGGGACCTGACACATGTAAGAAAAATGCTTAAACCCCTGAGATCTCCCCCTGCCAAGACAAACTGCTGTTTTGATTAAGCATTTGGGTTGGGGGACAGACACCATATTCAAACGCTGGTTCTGCAGGATAGCGCTTTATGTCCTTGGGTAGACATGCAAGCCAACTTCTCTTCCACAGGTAAATTCCAGGATCTGATGCCACCCTAAGAGACTAGTCTTGCAAGGAGCTAGTGAAACAGCATAGTGGGTTATATGCTTAACTTCCAGGTTTGATCCCCAGCACCCTATAATGAACCCTGAGCACTCCTAGGAGTGGTCCCTGGGCACAGAGTCAGTGGAGAAATAAGTTCTGAGCACAGAGGTAGCAGCAAATCCCGAGTACAAAGCTAGGAGTAAGCCCTAAGCAGTCAGGAGTAAGTCCTGAGCACAGCCAAGTGTGCCCCCCCCC
>PVKC010034794.1:0-13639 GCA_004027635.1 Crocidura indochinensis
TGGACTGCATTGGTGCAACAGGATCTAGATGAAGAAAGCATTTGCACATTGATGTTTTTCCCTGCAAACAGGCTCTGTGGGTTGGGTTGTGCACTCTGATAATATGAAAGGCGTTGGGGCTGGAGAGGTAGCACAGTGGTGGGGTGTTTGCCTTGCACACAGCTGATTGGATGGTGGTTTGTTTTTGTTTGTTTTTGTTTTTGGGTCACACCTGGCAACACTCAGTGGTTACTCCTGACTCTATACTCAGAAATTGTTCCTGGAAGGCTCAGGGGACCATATGGGATGTCAGGATTCGAACCACCATCCTTCTGCATGCAAGGCAAATGCCCTACGTCCTTGCTATCTCTCCAGCCCCGGATGGTGGTTTGAATCCCAGCATCCCATATGGTCCCCCATGCCTGCCAAGAGCGATTTCTGAGTGCATAGCCAGGAGTAACCCCTGAGCGACACTGGGTGTGACCCAACACCCCCACCCCCAAATGAGAGGTGTTAGGGATGAAATTCAGGGTCTCAAGCATGAGAGAGGCTTGACCACTGAGTCACATGCACAGGGCGTCAAAGTTGTTCTTTGTTTGGAGACACATCTGGTGGTGTTCAGGGTTTACTCCTGACTCTGTAGGCTCATGATTTACTTTTGGTAGGTTGAGAGGACAATAAAGAACCTGGGCTGGTCACATGCAAGGCAAAAACCCTTCCCACTATACTAACCCTCCAGTCCGTTAGAATTATTTCTGAAGATGGATCACAACAGGCAATCTATGTATTTGATGTCATGGAGCAGACATATATTATGTGCATGCCCACATGTAAGCATACACAAGACAAACACACACACATATATACATATAAAACATGACAAACTGTGGTACTTTGTGTATGCTGCATTATTTTTAAAGGCTTTTGGTTATGGTTTTGGTTTTTGAGTTTGGGGTAATAATCCTTAGTGTTCAGAACTTACTTCTGTTTCTATGCTCAATAATTACTCCTAGAAGGGATTGGGGGACCATATGAAATGCCAAGGATTGAACCTGGCATGGCCAAGTGCTATTGTTCTACATGTAGTTAAAACACCTTCCCACCATGCTACTGCACTGGTCCCTTTAAAGCTTTTTATGTTGTAGTAGGCCAGAGTGATGATAGTACAATGGGTAGGGTGTTTGCCTTGTATGCAACTAATAAGGGTTTGATCCCCAGTATCCCATATGGTCCCCCAAACAAGTCAGGACTGATCCCTAAGTGCAAAGCCAAGAATAACTCCAGAGCATTGTCAGATATAGCCCAATTTTTTAAAAGCTTTTTTGTGCCATTATTTCAAATATACCTCTATGGATAGAAATTAAGACTTAAGGTGGTCTGTATATTTTGTGATATTTCTTCAAATTTTCCTATACACAAAAATGGACCAATTTCATTGAGACTACATATCCTTGCTTTCTTCACAAAACTCTCATATTTGGGGTTTTGCTTTATTATTATTATAATTTTTATTGTAATATGATGATTTGCCAAGTTGTTCATAATAGAGCCATTTTAGGCATTAAAGTTCAATCATTAGTCCCACTTTTATAATGACTGGCCCTTCTTCAGAGTCTCTAGTTTCCCATTCATTACTCTAGCCTGCCTCCAGGCAGGCAAAAACAAATTTACTTCGTTTGCAAAGGCAAATTGAATGATCAAAACTTAGATCAACAGGGGACAATTTGAAATAATTGATATATCTCTCCATGGTGTTACTACAGTCAGTGTCTGAGGATTCACTCAGTTGTGGTTGGTTCTAGTAGAACTTTCTGTGTTATTGTCAGGGCTCACTGATCTTGGTAGTTTTCTACATAACTCACCCATCAGATTTCCTGTGATACTGTAGGACTCTGGTGAAGGGAAGGTCACACTAGTGGTGGGATTGGTGTCCCAACATTTAATACCTAAAACGACTGTATTATGAGCAACTCGATAAATCACGGTGTAATAATAATAATTGGGGTAGAAAAGGCAAGAGGGAGCCAGAGCTGTCGAATCTATAGTTCTTTAGCATGACTGTTCTTTCATTTCTGGATTTCTATGATAGTTTCAGTTTCCAGAGGTCCACTGAGGGCTGAACATATAATATCCATGAAAATATTTCAAGAGAAACCATCAGATAATTTACATGACTATAAATATGCTACTTTATTACTAGATATTGCTGCTAATCTCATACTGTACCTAGTTTATGAATAAAACCTCACCATGGTGTCCATATAAAACACTATTTCTCTAAATGTATAAAACCACATCCTCCAGAACAATCCATAAGATAAGTGATAAGGTTAGGTGCTCTTCATTTACTTAAGAAGGTAGGAGACCAGAGAGATAGCACATCGGTAGGGTGTTTGCCTTGAATGCAGCTGACCCAGGACAGATGGTTAAATCCCCGTATATCAAATGGTCCCCAGAGCAAGCCAGGAGTGATTTCTGAGCACAGGCCAGAGTAACCCCTGAGCACAGCCGGGTGTGGCCCCAAAACCAAAAACAAACAAAAAAATGTAGGTAGATTTCCAGGGAGTATTGTATAAGTTGTTTATTTCCCTGATTGACCAGATTACTTTGGGAACCTTTGATACATAGGGGAAAAAGTTGTATATTTAGGGCCATAGTCTCCATAGTCTTGGACCTTTGGACATGTCCCTCACAGTAAGAACTACCATAGCTCTCTCCCTTTGCACATTCAGGGGCACCATCCTTGGGCGTAGCACCTGCTTGATGATGTCAATGCAGAAGGAGCTCCTCTCAAGACATGCCTCATTGATACCGATGGATGTTTGATAACCCTCCTTCCTTCCATTGTCTCCATAGGTCTTTAATCCCCTCCTTGAGAAGCAACTTACTGAAGAAATCAACCTTTATTATGAAAAGTGTGCAGAGGTTCGGGAAATAGTGTCAGTGTATGCATCCCAGGGACAGCAGCTGCACGGGAGATCAGAGGCATGTAAGTATTGCCCTTTGGGAGAGCTGTTTTTAGCTCTCAGAGTTTGAAGCCAAACTCATTTGGCTTCTTTCTGTCTGGGCTAAAATAGTTCGCCACTGGACAAGTCTGAACATCTTGTCCTGTTCAGGTGTAAGTCTAAGCGTGCATTCTAACTAGGTGCCTCCAAGACTGACAGCAAGACCAACCTCCTTGCTTGCATCATAAGTTTAAGAATACCAACGAGAATATTTTGAGCTTTGCTTTATGTTGTTTCTCATCCATCATGGGATCTTAGGCCAATCTTGGGAAATAAAAATGAATTGGGAAATCAATTAATCATTAGAAATGGTTTCCTCATCTGTGTGCTTTGGTCTTGGGCCATTAATATCTAAATATTAGCTTCCAGAAATGTGGAGCAAAGCCTTTGCTGTATGGGGTTCCACTTTCTCTTTCTAGTCCTTGAAACAGAGTCATTCTGAATTGCAGCAGAAGAGAAGAATATCAAAGAGACTGATTGCTCCTATGTGCAGTGACCCCCTTTTACTCTGGAGGGGTGTGCATTGCTCCTCAAACATAGTCCTGGAGCTGGAACCACTGTACAATAGGTAGGGCAATTGCCTTACATACGACTGACCCTGACTTGATTGCTAGTATATCACATGTTCTCCTAGGCACCATAGAAATAAAGTTAGATATATCTATCCCCTGAGCATCACCAGTTGTGACCCAAAAACAAAAACAAAAACAAAGCAGCAAAGAAAACATAGTTTCGTCTTGCCTTCCAACATTCCAGCTTGGATCTAGTACTTATAAATATCTCGGTGCTAAGGATCTGGTACAGTGGCACTAGCGTTAGTCACATATGCTCCTTCTGGAAGGAAAATTCCTATGGGGCCTTTGCCATCCACTAAAGCAAATTGGTATTTCATTCCTGTCTTAACCATTGATAGAGCCGGAACTTTCCATTCCAGACAGTGGAGGTTGGGAGGTGTCTTGAATGAACCCTGTCCTAATAGAGAAGATGCACGGTCAGCGGTCCCCAGAAGTATTTAGAACTGGGGGAAGAGGTAAGGATGGAAAGCCAGCACTTCTGAGACTCAATTTAAAGAGAAGTTCTACTGGTCCCCAGCTGCCGTTTTCACAGCTGAATCATCCAGAAAATACGATGCTGTCAGAAGAGAGGGAGGAGATAGAGGAATAGTAATATCCCAAACAGGAAAGAAACTGATTGTGATCAAGGATGTCATTTCAGGACTGATTCCCGGAGGGCCAGCCCCGCATGCTGATCTGTTTGGGGGACTGGTGATGATTGTCCTAACATCTCCCACTGCTCTGTCTCCCCGGGGGTCCTTGCACTGTGCTCCTCAACTCACACTGCCAACAAAATGGCCTAGATTTGGGCCTCCTGGGGGACTGGTCCAAGGCCAGCTGCTCATTCTGTGGAATTATTCAACAGCCATCAGCAGTGTTGGCACCCTTCCCCGGGAGTTGGCTTTGAATTTGTGACCTCGAGGCAAGGCATTGGAGCCAACTTCAAATCCCTGGTGTGCCCCAAACCAACAAGCAGTATCGTTTAAGATTGACCTCTCAGTCCGACTTCCTCTTAGGTGGAGGAAGGGACTAAGAGGGAACTCTCTCTTTTTCTCTCTCTCTCTCACTGTCTCTTTCTGTCTCTATCTCTCCCCCACCCTTAATGAGTGTGTGCTTCCTCCCTATAGGTGAACCCCAGAATTCCTACCTAGACCTGAAGCGCAGGTTCAGCCGACTGCCCACATGCAAATCCTTCCCCTGGGAGCAGGGAATGAGAGAGAAGCATCCAGCTGTGCTGCAGGCCTTGATGGATATGGATTTCCTGACAGGTATGAGTCTTTGTTTGGCCTTTGGTTCCTGTTCCCGTTTTTTTATGTGTATGGGGGTGCATCCGACATTGCTCAGGGACCACTCTGTGTGGTGCCTTGGGAGCACTCTGGAAACATATGGTACAGGGGATGGAGCCCAAAGTTCTGTTGTGCAAATCAAGTGCTCCAGCCCATTGGGTCATTCATTACCTTAATTCTTCATTCAGCTTCTTGGATGGCCAAGGATGCCTTCAATTATTTTGGACCCTCGAGTTTCTAGCTGCATTGCAGATTTAAATGCTGCCCTTCGCTGCTCACCTTTCTCCAGTACATCTCTGCTCTTGACCAATTATGAACACAAAAGCTTGGATTGAGGAATCCCTCAAGTGAGTCTTGGTTGCTAGCCAAGGTCACCACCAAGTGGGCATCCTGCAGCCAGAACTGGCCCCTCGTGGCAGATGGTTTGACATCAAAGGATATTGTCCATTTGACAAGAAAACAAGCTATCCAAATTCTATGTGTTGTGTAAGAATGTGGCTTTCTCACGTCTCTGGAAAAATCCTGTTGGACCTCTGCCCCTCCGGGAGGATAGGGTTCAGTGCAGGTCACCTCATACTGCCAAAGCTCAGCTCTCTGTATTCTACCCCTTTCTGCCTGTTTCACCTGGACATCTTGAACCCCTGAAAAGCCCTTGAACTTGGGAGCCCTGTTTTCACACAGCAGCTCTGGAATTAGTGCTCTCTTCCTGGATATAGCAAACTTCTGAGGCCTGTTGTCATCTGAGGTTTGCTTTGCAATTCACTGAGCCTGTAGGGCCGTGAGGGAATCTTGGAGTAAGTGTGCTGGGAAGAGGAGAGGAGTTGGAGGTGCTGGTCCCTCAGGGGACTTACAAGTGTTGGAAATTATCCATGGTTGTATTCTGGGGTACACAACCAGCCTGAGAGTGGTTGACCCATTCCCCGGTCATCACCACCACCTAAATAGAATTCAAGGCATATAGTGTATTTTTTTACTTTTATTTTTTTGAGGGGTCATGCCTGGTGGTGCTCCTGGCTCTATGCTCAGAAATCACTCCTAGCAGGCTTGGGGGACCCTATGGGATGACAGGATTTGAACCCTGTCTGTCCTGGATCAATTGCATGCAAGGCAAACACCCTACCATTGTACTATCTCTCTGGTCCTACTTTTATTTTTTGGTTTTGCTTTGTTTGCGGGCCACAACCAGCTGTGTTCAGGGCTTACTACTGGCTCTGCCCTCAGGGATCACTCTTGGTGCATCTAGGTTACCTTAAGTGGTGCCGAGATTGAAACACAGGTCTGCCACGTGCAAGGCAAGCATCCCACCCACTGTACTATCATCACTCTGGTGGCACCTTTTCTCCATTGGATACTCAATGAAAGAATTCACTCAGTGACTAGCTGGACTTCAAAGGTAGTAAAATAACAGGCTTTCTGCCCTTAGCAAGGGGGGAATTCAAAAGAAATAAAACAAACACAAAGGTCCCGATGATGTATTTGAATAAAGCCTGTAGAGGTTAATAATACAGACACAGAGAAAGGAGTGTCTGTTTCATCAAGAGGGCTGGAATGGTCTAGGAAGGCTTCTGGAAGTATTGAGCCTTAAAGGGGCCAGAGATGTTTGCAGATAAACAGGTAAGAAGAGGGCGGGTGGTATTACAGGCAACTGCATAGAGTTCTGAGTAATATATAGGGAGAGGAATGAATGTGGCACTCACACACTTTGCTGAAGAGCTTGGATTTTGCCAGGCAGGGAATTGGAACAAAGGGCAGAGGTATGAACAGGTTTGGGTTTCTGAGACTGGATATAGTGAAAGGGGTTGCTGGGAGAGTGGCTCGAGAGTGTCATGCAACTGGAACCATGGTGTGGCTGGGGAGAAGAGATGAGTGCTAATGGGGCTGTTGTAGAGACAAGCTGTGGGTTCTGAAAGTTCTGAAGGACTCACTGACCCCTTTGAGCACCCAGGAACTCAGGAGAGGAGCATGGGGAGGGGTTGGGAAGGCAGCACTGTGCTGTCTCGTGTCATGTCATTTTATGGCCCATAAGCACAGCTGGCATCGAAACCGATCTTGATGTGGTGAGATTTCTGGTCACATTTAAATATAGTCTTGCTAATGGTAAAGCGGAGTGAATCATTTTCACAGAGCATTCGTTCTGTTTTTAAGTCAATACTCACAAGAAAAATGTTTTCCTGCTAATTTGTATAGCTCAGAAGTTTTGTTTATAAGAATTTGGAGTAATCTTGGGGCTGGAATGATAGTACAGTGGGTAGGACAATTACCTTGCATGGAGATGATTCAGGCTTGATTCCTGACATCATATATGATTTCCGTGTGCCCTGCCAGGAGTAATTCTTGAGTACAGAGTCAAGAGTAACCCCCTGAGAACTTCTAGGTATGACTCACCTGATTAAAGTCCCTGATCAATCATGAACATATAGGACCTGGAGACCTTCAGGTTCAGGCAATGTGGGGCCCTAGAGAAGTAACACCATCTCCACCTCCTGACCTTCCGGTCCCTTCCTGTGGGCAAGAGGACCCTAAACCATATATGTTACTTGATGAACCCTAACTGGTGTCAAACCAGCCAAGCAGGTCCCTTAGGTGCATGGTCTTCTTAGAATCGTGCCAGGGTGCACCCCAATGGTACCATCTGTTCCATGGCCTCTGCCATCTTCAGTGACTTAGCCACCTGCCTCCTCCTAGTACTTGCCAACTCCTGTTGTGTGCGAGCAGGCAGGGAGGGGAGCAAGATGGAGATGGAGACTCCCCAGAACTGACTTCAAGTTCCATTCTGCCTTTGCCCCCATTAATTCAGACCTCTGCAGCGGTCAGATGCCTTTTATCATTTAAGTCCACCTTTGCCTGGCACATGGCCCTGCCTTGAGATGCGCTCAGGAGAACCAGGTCATGCTTGATGCCTGGTTTCTAAAGCAAAGGCCGAGAGAAGCAAGAATGTTTGAGATTTGTAAATGGAGGGTTGAAAACATCAGTTCACATCCTTTACTCAGGAAGCTGTGCTGTGCCAGGGACCTTATGCCTACCAAACAAGCACTGCAGCCTTTGGCACTCTCTCCCCCTACCCTGAAATGAGTAGCTTCCCTGTGGTCTCCTATAGAAAAAAAGCATGGTTAGAGGCCAGAATAGGTAGGGGTTTGCCTTGCACACAGCTAACAGGCTTGATCACTGGCATTCCATATGGTCCCCTGAGCTTGCCAGGTGTAATTTCTGAGAGCAGAGCCAGGACTAACCCCTGAGCACCTTCAGATGTAGCCCCCAAACAAAACAAACAAAATAACCCCCCACCCAAAAGAAGTAAATGTAACACGATGACATCTATAGCACTTCCTCCAAGACTCTCATGCTAGTGGTTGGACATTTACATGAATTCTACATCTTGTTTTCTGCAGCTGAGGAGTATTTCATCCTGGATTAGTATCCTTGATAGAAACAAACTCATTATCACATTTTCACCCACATTTTCACATCTGAGATCTGTCACAAGGACAGACCCCTTAGGGCCAACTATTGGCTGCTGGGAAACAGCTAAAGGAACTAAGAAAGTGAGAGTAAGTCCGAAGTCACTTGTGTCCCCACTTCTCTGATAGTCATCCACCCACTAAGGACTGCTGGATCTCACCACATAGTCATCACCATTGCATAGATGTAGCACTTGAGTTCTTAAAAATTGGTCCTATGGGGCCGGAGTGGTGGCACAAAGGGGTAAGGCATCTGCCTTGCCCAAGCTAGCTTAGGCTGGACTGCGGTTCAATCCTCCAGCGTTCCATATAGTCCCCAAGCCAGGAGGGATTCTGAGTGCATAGGCAGAAGTAACCCCTGAGCATCACTGGGTGTGGCCCAACCCACCCCCCAAATTGGTCCTATTAAAAGGAGAATAACAATTCATACCCTACATTTGGGCAAAATTTTGATCTCAAATCTGTGATGATTATGTGGTGAGATTTGGTATCAATCATGGGGTCCTGCCCAGCCAGGGGGGAACCAGGTGGGGCTGTACCATGCATGAGTATAGCTGAAGCTGGCAGTCCAATCCTGCCCTTCTGGGTCCCACAAGTGAATTTATTTTAGAGTTACTCCTCCCCCCATCTTAGAGTTTAAAAGAAAACTAAAAAAGACCAGGCAGCGTGAGACACTAGCCTATAATTTGGGGCTCCTGACAACCTCTTTGCAAGGAACCACTGCCCGCCCCCTCCAGGCTGCCTGATGCTGGTTCTGGAAGGGAGAGTTAGCTCCACATGTCTTGGGACCCTAAAATGTTGTTTACTCTAGTTCCAGGCTGTAGTTTGCTTCCAAGGAACCTGTGAACACAAGTGCAGAGCATAAACTCTGATTGCCTATATGTGCTCAGGAGCCTGGTCAAGAGTGATCTCTATCTTCTCCTGGGTCTTCAGAAATTCACCAAATATTTAGACTCACTTTTTGTGTAAATTGGGAATTAACATTGGTTTTTAAGACTTGGTAGATCCTTCTCTCTTCACAGAGGTACTCCACCCCTGCTCACCATCACCATCTTCCAGCTGACCACCTCTGTTACCCCATTCCTCCTCTAGCTACCATCATCCTCACACCCTCACTCTTTTAAGAACAGGGGCCTCCTCCATTTCCTTATGCAGAGCCAACCCAGCTTCTGCCTCCAGCATCTTATATTGTCCCCTGAGCCTCTCACCAGGAGTGAACCTGAGTGCAGAGCCAGCAGTAAGCCCTGAGTACTCCAGGGTATGGCCTCAAAGCAAAACAAATTCCTTTAATTTATTCTTGACTTTTCATGATAAGATATGAATCATAGTTCCCTCTCTTAACCTTTTTTTTTTTTTTGGGTGTGTGGGAGGTGTGGAAGCCACATCATGGATCTCTGATTATTCTTGGCTCAGTGCTCAGGCTCAGTGATCATTCCTAGTGGAGCTTCGGGGACCATCTGTGGTGTCAGGCATTGGTGGGAGCTCCAGCCCCTATAGATATATTTTAAGTCTCAGGTCTATAATATTCAGATAATAACAAGGAACACTTACTACTGGCAAGGTAAGTGCCTTAATTCCTGCACTATCTGTCTGGCTCTTAACCACTTTTTTCAATTTAGTCATCATGTTACTACAAAGTTAAATAACATCATGATTGGGTTTCAGAATTGCAGTATTTCAAGACTGATCCCTGCACCAGTGCCACTAGCTCTACTAATGTCCACTCCCACCTCCATTTACCTCCCACACATCAGTCTTCTTTTATGAGAGGCACTTTTTCTCTTTTTCCAGTTTAGTGTTTTGTATCATGGTTTAATACTATTGCTGATAGGGTTTCATATATCACACTTTGCTACCATTCAGCATCTCCTCCTTTTCCTGGCTGTAACCAGTTATTTTGGGTTTGGTTTGGTTTGGTTTTTGGGCTATACCTGATAATGCTTAGGATTTACTCCTGGCTCTAGTTCAGTAATTACTCCTTCTTCTTTTTTTTTTTTTTGTTTTGTTTTGTTTTGGTTTTTGGTTTTTGGGCCACACCCGGTGACGCTCCGGGGTTACTCTTGGCTATTCGCTCAGAAGTCGCTCCTGGCAGGCACGGGGGACCATATGGGGAACCGGGGGATCGAACCGCGGTCGGTCCTAGGTTAGCTCAGGCACCTTATCTCCAGCGCCACCGCCCGGCCCCAGTAATTACTCCTTAAGGTGCTGAGGGAACCATATGAAATACTGGGGGTTGAACCCAGGTCAACTGCATGCAAGGCAAATGCCCTACCTGTGTGCTATCACATTGGCCCTGTGTAATCATTTTTAAATGTAGTCTCCTGTGGTGTTAGGTTCATGTACAATGCCTCTGATTTCCAGAACTTTCTCATCTTGCTATTAGATGTTCTTCTTAAGTATTTCCTCATTTTGCTGCTTCTCAGGCCTTGGCAACCTCTATTCTACTGCCTGTCTCTGTGAACCTAAAGGTTCTCATAGCTCAGACCTAGGGAACTTGTTATTGTCTTTTGTGTTTGGCTTATTAACTTTACATTAAGTCCTCCAGGTTTATCCATATGAGAGTATGTGTTGGACTTTTTTTCCTTTTCAATGGTCCATTGGTGCTATGGTACCATTGGCTTTGTTAACCAAGTTCCGGTGCTTGCTAATCAAATGCCAATTATTTGAGAGACAAGAGTTGATGTGAGGAAAAAAGGGGTTTTA
This sequence comes from Crocidura indochinensis, assembly GCA_004027635.1. Lineage (NCBI taxonomy): Eukaryota > Metazoa > Chordata > Mammalia > Eulipotyphla > Soricidae > Crocidura > Crocidura indochinensis. The sequence continues at coordinate 10,986 of PVKC010034794.1, forward strand.
TTCAAGTGCTAGTTACCTGAGAAGATGCAAACTTTCTGCCCATGTGTCATTCTCAATTGGGGATAGGGGTTTATAGAGAGCTAGTTGGGAAAGTCATGCTAAAGCATAAGGTCATGGGCAGTGCAGGGAATTTTGACTCAAGGCCATTCAAGCTGTCATCAGTGGTTAATAAATCCTTGGAGGAGAACATCTGTCCCTTGTGACCTGGCCAGGTAACCGGATCTCTCTTGTGGCTGTACAGTGACCTTCTGATGTCCTTTCAGAAGGTCTACTGTTGACTCTTAAGGAAGAGAGGAACCCTATCATCTCCAGAGATCCTGTTGTTTCTCTCCCTCACTCTTTGCATGTCTAACTGGAACAATTTCAACATCAACTATACAGAGCAAGGGCCAGAGCAGTAATACAATGGGAAAGACACTTGTCTTGTACCCAACCAACTTGGGTTTGACACCTAGAATCCTATATGGTATATCAAGTACTGCCAGATATAATTCCTAAGTGCAGAGCCAGGAGTAACTTCAAGCATGGCTGAGTGTTATCCCCACAAAAATCAAACAAACAAACAAAACAAAACAAAGCAAAAACATGCATGAGAACATCTCTTAGGATTGAAGGGTGGGGCAAAGAACAAGAGGGAAATAGAGATAAGGGAAGTACAGGAGGGGCCAGAGCAATAGAACAGTGAGTAGAGCATTTGCCTTGCATGTGGCTGACCCCATCAGCCCATAAGGTTCCCTAAGCCTGCCAGGAGAGATTCTGAGCACAGAACCCAGAGTAACCCCTAAATACCACTAGATATGGCTCCCTCAAACAAAAAACAAACATGAAAGACATGTACAGGAGAGGAGCAAGATAGTGACTCTCATGTGTGCTCTTGTACACCATGGCATCTACCACTTTTTGTTATTCCATTCATCTCTTGATAAACACACAAATTCCTTCTTCTTCTTTGCCATTATGAACAGTGGTGCTATGAACAGAATAAAATATCTCTTTGAGATTCAGTTTTTGCTCTTTGGGAGATAGTCTCTGAGGGCTATTTCTGTTGCATCGTGTGGTAATTCTGTTTTTGGGTTTTTGAGGAGCTGCCATATTGCTTTCCCCAGCAACAACCAGTTCACATTCCCACCAATGGCACCCCTACATTTCTGTCTCACCACCACCTTGCCAACACTGCTTCTTTTCTGGCTCTTATTTTCTGTGAGCATATCCATCCCCCTGAGCGTGAGGGGTAATTTATTTCTTGTGATATATATACATATATACTGGGTAAAGTCTGGTTTTGCAGGAATTAAAGTGACCTAAAATCTAGAAAGAGCATTGTGGGCAGAACCATGTCGCATGGAGATGAGGGATGGCAGTTGTCACTCTTGGTTCTGACTTATAGCTATTACATTCTCTCCGTATCCCTGTTACTCATTTGCAGGGTGGTTGAGGTGCAAGAAGTGGATGCATCTGCTTGTTTCCCATTCCCCACAGAGCCTGAGTGCTGATGAGAGTAGCCAGAGTGGACACCTCTGTCTCGAGTCCTGCACAACACATTCCTGCACTGTTCTCTCAGCTATATTGTCACACCACTCAGCTGTCTTGTCCTGAGTGGCCCCGAGTCCCAGGTCACACATAACCTTCCTCAAATCATATGGTCCATCTCCTGTCATGCCCATGCCTGCAGTTTTGCAGGGTTCTTTGTGATGGTCCCTGTCTCAGGGTTGACTGTCTCCCTATCCCAGTCTCATTCCATAGCAAAACTTAGAAGTCTTTAGAAACAGAAATAGGATCTACTTTTTCTTTCTTTTTCTCTTCTCTTCTTTTCTTCTCTTCTCCTCTCTCTCTCTCTCTTTTGTTTTGAGACATGCCTGGACTTACTTCTGGCAGTGCTCTGGGGACCATAAGCTATTTCAGGAATTAAACCCAGATTGGCCACATGTCAGGCAAGCACTCTACCCACTATACTATCTTTTTAACTCCCCCAAAACCATTTTTGGGGGAAGATGTTGGAAAACATTTTGTTTGATTTGGTTTAGGTTTGCTATTTGTTTGCTATTTTGCTGTTGGTGGATGTTTGGGGGGGGGGCACATTCACCTACGCTCAGGGCTTCCTTCTCTCTCTGCACTCAAGGATCACTTGTGGTGTTGCTCAGGGGATAATATGGGTGTAGGGTATTGAACCCAGTTTGATCAATGTGCAAGACAAGTGAATCCAATCTTGTCTCTTTTGCTCCCTTATTTTCTTAAAAGAGCCCCAGTACATGACTAGCTGACTATGCGCCTGAAGTGTTAGGATTAGGGTTGTCATCTAAGGTGCTCACAATGCCCCCCCCCCCCCAAACAACTCACAGACAACTCTTGACAGCACACAGAAGGAACTAGAATTTGGTTTGCAAGTTCAGGGTCAGCATCAGGCTGGCCATGGGGAAGGATGGGCCCCATATCCTTTGTGGGCCTCTTCTTATTTTGTGTTCATTTTCATGGCCTTTGTGTGCCCTGAAAGAGGATTCTGCCTGCTGCCTCCTTGGCATATGACATTCTGTGACTCAGGGCTGCCAGGACATGCATACCCTCCTTCCCTGGAAATATCTTCAAAACACTGGCGGCCTGAGAATCATTGAAATGCCTCTGCCTGCACCTTGTTTTGGAAGGTCTGAACTCAAGGT
>PVKC010034795.1:0-13661 GCA_004027635.1 Crocidura indochinensis
GGGTCTTACATTCAGCTTTTTTTTCTTTTATTTATTTATTTATTTTTTGTCCCCAATTTCCAATACAGACCAGGCAAGGGTCTGGGTTGAGGTGTATATAGGGTGCATTTACTGTACCTCCTCTTTCTATACAGTTCGTGTGAAGAACACAGCCTGTGGTAAGAATTGGGAGGCCTACATTCAGCTTTTTAATACTGTAATTAACTTTCTCTTTTTCTCTTTCTCTCTCTCTCTTTTTTTTTTTTTTTTTTTTTTTTTTGGTTTTTGGGTCACACCCGACAGCTCTCAGGGTTACTCTTGGCTCTGTGCTCAGAAATAGTTTCTGGCAGGCTTGCAGGACCATATGGGATGCAGGGAATCAAACTGGAGTCCAACCTGTGTTGACCACAGGCAAGGCAAACGTCCTACTGCTATGCTATTGCTCCAGCCCCTGTAATTAACTTTTGTTTATAGAGTTAAGAAGTGATCCAATCTCATCATTTTACATGTGATTGTTTAGATTTCTCAGCACCATATATTGAAAAGGTTTCCCTTTTTATTGTCTGGTCACATTCCTTTGTTATAGATTAACTATCAATATATGTATGGGTTTACTTCTGGATGAACTGGTCCACTGACTTAGGTATATACTTTTATTCCAATATCAAATAGTTTTAGTTACTGTCACTTTGCAATACAAATTGAGGTTCAATAACATGATATCACCACTTTCCTTCTTTGCTTATCAAGATTGTTTCCACTATTCAGGGTCTTTTGTGCTTCCATGTAATTTTCTATTTTTTATGAATATTGGAGTTGTGATAGATATTTCATGCTGCTTTTGGTAAGAGGGCTGTTTTGACTTTATTAATTCTCCTCATCCATGAACATGGATTAGATTTCCATCACTTAGGGTGGTTTGTTTCCCCATTTTGTTGTTGTTGTTTTTTAAGGTATTTTTTGAGCCATATCCAGTGATGCTCTACACTGAGGGATTACTCCTGGCAGGGATCAGGAGGCCATATGGGTTGCTGGGGATTGACCCTGGGCTAGTCAAGTGCAAGGCAAATGCCCTACCTGCTGTTCTAGATTTCTATCTCTGTGCCTTTTTTCAATATCTTTTAAAGTATGTCTTGTAGTATTTATTACTAGGTATATTTAAATCTTCTTGATTTGATGCTAATGGGATTGTTTCTTAGTTCCTTTCTCATTGTCTGCATAGAGGAATACAATAGATTTTGCATACTGATTTGTAGTCTCTCACTTCTCCTATTTCTTTTTTGTTTGTTTGTTTGTTTATAGGCCACACCTGATGGAACTCAGGGGTTATTCCTGGCTCTGTGCTCAGAAATTACTCCTGACAGGCTTGGAGGACTATAATGGGATGCAAGGCATCAAACCCAGGTAGGCTGAATGTAAAGGCAAATACCCTATCCACTGTATTACCGCTTTGGATCCTCCTTTTCCAATTCTTTTATTTAATTATTTTAAATTTATTTAAACACCATGGTTACAAAGTTGTTCATACTACAGTTTTTTCCCACAGATAAAGTTGTTCATGACTGAGTTACAGTAATAAGATGTACAACAACTTTTACCTGTGCATATTTCCTACCACCAAGGTCAGCAGTTTTCCTTTCACCCTCCATGATGCCCTCCCACTCACCCTCCTCCACCTGCTTCTCTATTCCAATTTCTTATGCATTTCATCTGTGGGGTTTGTCTTGAGATTATCATGTGTAATATAAAGCTATATTTATAACCCTTTGATTTCAAGCTTATTCTTAATGGTTCAATTTTTTTGTTTGTTTGTTTTGGGGCCACATCCGGTGATCTCAGGGGCTACTCCTGACCATGCACTCAGAAATAGCTCCTGGCACGGGGAACCATATGGGACACTGGGGAATCGAACCGCAGTTCATCCTAGGCTAGCATATGCAAGGCAAATGTCCTACCACCTGCGTCACCATTCTGGCCCCAATGGTCCAAATTTTGCTCTCTTTCTTACCCTCTTCCATCATATATTTATTTACATTGACATCCTGCTGCTTCTAAATGGACTTCTTATAATTTTAAAGGTGTTCCTTTAGTATCTCTTAAACTTGTAAGATCAGTTTAATAGTGCTGAATTCCATCTATTTTTATTTGGATGTGAAGCTTTTTATTCCACCTTCAATTATGAATAATGATCTAATAAAGCAGCGCAATCCTGAAAATCCTTTTTCCCCCTAGCACTGCACAAATATAGCATTTCCTCTGGTCTACAAAGTGTCTGCCAAGAAAAGCACTGATTCTCTTTAAATAGTCCCTTTATTTATGATTCATTTTAACTCTAGCTGCTTTTTAGTATTCTTTCTTTACCTTTAGTTTTAACCACTTTGGGGGTCACACCCAGTGATACTCAGGGTTTACCTATATACTCAAGTATAAGTCAACCCAATTACAAGTTGACCCCCTCTTAATTTTACCCTAAAAACTGAGAAAACTTAGTGACTCAAGTATAAGCCAAGGTGGAAAATGCAGCAGTCTCTGAAAATTTTCAAAAATAAATATTTATACCCAAAACAATTACAATAATTGAATCAGTAAATAAATAAATACATGATTACATTTACAACATATGATTGTTTGATGTGCTGTATACCATTAACATACCACATTAACCTATAATATTCAATGACAACTTTAATAAAGTGAATAAATCATTTAAGACAGTAAAGCATTATAAATAAATGATTAAAAATCCTGAATCCTTATACTCTGAAGCCCCTTTTTGTAAAGATTCAGGATTTATAAACATTTATTTACACAACTTTACTGTCTTAAGTGGATTTTTCACTTAACTAAATGTGCCATGAATATTGTGGGTTAAATAGCTCTGTGGAATACAGTTCAGTTCAGCTGCCTACCTCTTCAGCTCAGAGCACTACCCCCTCCAGCAGACAACTGGTGACTACATGCATTTGATTCAGTGCGCACATATCAAATCAAATAACCTGTATGACTGGAGTAAAAGCTGAGTTTGGGTTTTTTGGCACACAATCTTAAGGCTTATACTCAAGTATATACGGTACTTTGGTTCTGCATTCACAGGACACATGGGATGCCATGGGTTGAATCTGGATTGGCCACATGCAAGGCAAACAGTTTACTTGCTGTACTATCTCTCTGGCCCAGGTTAAGTTTATTTATTTATTTTATTTTTTTGCTTTTGAGTGCACCTAACTGCACTCAGGGGTTACTTCTGGCTCTGCACTCATAAGTCACTCCTGGCAGGCTTGGGGGACCATATGGGATGCTGGGGATTGGACCTGGTTGGCTATGTGCAAGGCAAATGCCCTACCCACTGTGCTATTGCTTTATTCTCTGGTTAGACGAATTTTAGTTGGTTTGTTTTGAAGTCATACTCAGCTGTGCTCAGGGGTTATTTTCGGTTCTGAACTCGGGAATTACTCCTGGCTGTGCTACGGGACCATATAGTATTTGGGGATCCAGTAGGACTGGGCTCAGGATAGGCCTTCTGTTTTTACTCCCCTGCCTGGGAATCGTCTCTGTGCTCAATAAAAACTGCAGCAACTTGGCAGGCAGCTCTCTCTCTCTCTGTCTCTCTCTCTTTCTCTCTCTCTTCTCTCTCTCTCTTTCTCTCTCTTCTCTCTCTCTCTTCTCTCTCTCTCAGTTTGACATGACAGATTGCTACTCAGCCATATGTATTTCACTCCCAGTTTTGTTTGAATTATTTCCTCCAGTGACCCTTGCTCCAGACCCGCTTTCCATAGTTGGAAAATATGATGTTTGAGGCCATCACACTATATGTGGTGCCAGGAATCAAACTCAAGTCAGGTGTAAGCAACCGCCTTACCCACTGTACAATCTCTCCAGCCCCCTTTTTCCCTTTTTAAATAAATAATAGCATAACATCTTATCAAAGGCTGGAATTTTTGCAACCAGTTTACTGATAGGTATGTAATTTATCAGCAACTCTTTCCTATTTCAAAAATAATTTAATTTCTGTAGGATAGGGTCTTTAAAGTGAAGAGCTTATTCAATAAGTAGCAATGCTGCCAAATAATTTCCTGAAAGTTCTATCAGTTTACACGGTCAACTTGAGTGGATGATTAGCTGCAGCCTGAAGTTCAAGAACTTCAAATTCTAATGCACTTCTGAAATTTAAGAGCCCTAAGATCAATCAATTTTAGAGAAATGAATGATAACAAGAATAGATCTTATTGTCAAGTAGAGCACATGAAATAAAGAACAGTATAATTTATTGAACATAAATTATAAAATAGCATAGGCATTCTTTTATGCTACTCTTAGGAAAAGAATGGTCAAGTGACATAAAACAAGCAATTTTTGTTCTTTGTCCTTTTGTCCTTTAACACAAGCATTTGATTTATTTTCCCAAAGACCTAGGTATTGATAGTGGATATCAAAATTAAACAATGCATTTTTTATTTAGTTATATTTTAATTTCTGAGAAGTTCATTATTGAACACAAGAACTCAAGGCCCTGAAAGGAAGAGCACAGATAATTATCATGATTCATCTTGGGGAAAAACAGTTTTAGTTTTATCATGTTCCCATCAATCAAAAACAGAAAATGCAAATGATCCTGCATTTGGTTCTCCTCTCATCCCCTAGTTTTTTTCCCAAAAGTCCCATGGAAAAGTATCTCAGGAACACCTTACAAGTGAGACTTTGAGAATTTATGGGAAGAGGGAGTACAAGAAAATTCAGTTCCATTTGGAAATTTGAGTCAGATTATCAGTGTAAGGCAAAATTGCTAACTTTTTTTTTTGGGCCACACCCGGTGACGCTCAGGGGTTACTCCTGGCTATTCGTTCACAAGTCGCTCCTGGCAGGCACGGGGGACCATATGGGGAACCGGGGGATCGAACCGCGGTCCGTCCTAGGTTAGCGCAGGCACCTTACCTCCAGCGCCACCGCCTGGCCCCAATTGCTAACTTTTTCACACCTTCAGAATATGTACAAGTCCACAGACTTGTAGGAGTTAATAACCCCTAAGGCAGACCAGTTGCTTTCAACCTTTTTTAAATGCCTGTAGTTCTACCATAGGCCATAGACTGACAGTTGAAAACCAATGATGTAGTACAAAAACTTCCAGCCCCACGTCATCACCACAGGAAATGTTTCTTTAAAAAACAGAAATCAGAAAGTTCCCCCACCTGCATGGAGGGTATGAACATAACATTTCCTTTCCCCACACTGCCATTTAAAGACTCCAATCAAGTTCACTTGATATCATTCACTTATCTACAACTTTTTAGTCTGTGAACCTATCCATCTATGCTAATATAGCACCCTCAGTCACCTTATTGGAGATGAGAAGTCAACTCTATAAATAGCTGAGTAGGTAGATAAGGGAAAAATGGTATGAATGCACAGAGCCAAGAGAGACTAGTGATACTATCACTGAACAGGTGATTTCCCCACTACCTGTTTAATGATAATATCACTACTATCACCTAGGAATTCCTTCTCTTTTCTCTGAATTCCCAGACAGTTCTGTACCCAGAATGTCTCACATCCTGTTTCAACAATGTGAAGCTTATTCTTAGACTGCAAGGCTGAAATGAAACCCTCTAATCAGATTTAAAAACACCAACTACAAGCTCTGGGGAAATTTTTATTATGTCACCTAGTAGCACCATTATCTCATTCTCTAGGCTTTAGAGCGGGAATGAATTAAGGAATTACCAAACATGTCCTAAAAATCAGAGTTATCTGGATTTCCTTGTGAGAACAAACTACAGGACTCGTCAATCTGTGAAAGAGATCTTGTTAGAACTTGAAAGGACTTTGTGCGCTAGAGAAGAGCAAGTAGGGACCCGCTGTGCTGACTCACTAAGATATCATCTGCAGCAACTGCTGGTTGGGTTCATTCCCTGTTATTAAATACATGTAAATGCTTTAGTTTTGCAGAAAGGTAAGCAGGCTGATTGATTGCTTTGTCAAGGAAATGGCTGCTGATTGGGATTTTGCTGACTAGCTCTCAGTTCAATTTAAAGAAAAGAACAACCTCTCTATTTACCAATTTTGTTTCAGTAGTTTTTAGCAGTGCTTATCATATAAATATGATATCATTTCTAGTATAGAAAAAACTTGTTTCCCTAGTCTCAAGCCAGTAAGAGTTCCATGAGCAATGGGTAATGCCAATTACTACCTATTAGAAATACTAGAAAGGCACTGAGGGTGGGTATTGGGGGTAGAGATGAGACCCCCAGGTTCCCCCTCAGTCACTCATCAGCTATCTCTGGACTATCCTGTAAAATGGGAAAATATAGACATTTCAATTTTTATGTTTAGTTCTAAAGAGGACAAGTTGTCAGGATGAGTATCTGGATTTGGACTCACTTTCTTAATTTAGGAATTAATAATGCTAAGCCACCCCTCTAATGCAGAACTGGGTGGCTCAGAGCTGAGGACATAAAGTTCAATAGACAATACTGTTCCCTATCTGAATGACAAGGAGAAAATGGGGGAGGAGAGTCTCACCAAAAATACACACTAAGTGTCCTTTATATGGAGGGCACAAACAAAATTAGTCACTTTTGGGGCAGGAGCGATAGCACAGTAGGTAGGGCATTTGCTTTGCAACATGGGTGGTCAACCCTCATTTGATCCCTGGCATCCCACATAGTCCCCCTGACCCTTCCAGGAGTGTTTTCTGAGTACAGTAGACTAAGAGTTTGTGTCTTGGCTACTGTAATATATTGATCATTAGAGTGTAATACCAACATTTCTATAATTATAGTATGGTGTACTTTCTGTAATACTGTCAACCGACCCACAAACATAGAGTTCTGTGGCATAAAAACTAAGTATACTTCCTGATTCCCATTTCATTCTGGGTCACATGAAACTTTATTTCTGAATTAGTTTATTTCAAAGAAATCAATGAAATCTTGACTGGTTTTCAATAAGCAAAGCAGCAGCTTTCTATTTGAGGCTGTATATCTTGAAGAATTAACTTTTAACTTTTATATCTTGGTCAGTAGAAGAGGAAATTTCCAGCTACTCTTATTAATCAGGTCTAAACTATAGTTCCAATCATTATGTACCTGAAGAAATACATAGCCTCACAGGGGAGCTGAGACATGGTGATGGGAATTGACACTGGGATGTCTGCCACCAAGTATTCAGAGCAGTGAAATAGTTGAAACAAGTCTTCTAATAAGAAAACTCTCCCGTAACTTTATGGCATAAAGCATAACGGAATATGAGGTGGAATGGTTTCCTGGTTCTTAAGAGTCTTGTTGAGGGGTTGTGGTCTTGGACATAGCTCAAGTGGTGGAGTACATGCTAGCATGTGCAAAGTCATGAATTAGATCCTTGACACTGTATGATTTCTTACTACCTACAGCTGTGGCCTTGGTGCTCCCTCTGAATACCACCTAGTGCAGAGCAATCTCTGTTGGAAGTGATTCTAGGCCCCAAGCATTGCCAAGTATGACCCCTATTATTTAGAGTTTTTACCAGAGCCCCAGACCAAGGTATATATTCATTCCATAAGTGAGGTGCCAGTTGGACTCCAAAGGATCAGCTAAAAGGCTTCCCAAATGGAAAGTTGATCCTTTTCCAACCTCACTTTCAAATTGCATAAGAGCAAAAGAAAGTCATGCAAATGAGAGCTGTGACTGTATCCCTTCCTCTGTCCACAGGTGAAAGGGCAGTTCCATATACTTCCCAAGCCAAGTGTGGGAGAGTTTAAAAATCACCTCTTGGGGCTCGGGAGATAGCATGGAGGTAAGGCGTTTGCCTTTCATGCAAAAGGTCATCGGTTCAAATCCCGGTGCCTGCCAGGAGCAATTTCTGAATTTCTGAGCATGGAGCCAGGAGTAACCCCTGAGCACTGCCGGGTGTGACCCAAAAACCAAAAAAAAAAAAATCACCTCTTGTTGGGAGTGCTTGCATGGGGAGATCAGCCCCTCTCTTCTTCAGCTGGCTCCCTTATGATCTACAGAAAATTCAGATCCAATTACTGTGCCACTTGGGGTCCTCATGTGTGTGGTACTCAGGAGTTACTCCTGGCTCTGCACTCAGAAATTGCCCTGGCAGGCTGGAGGACCATATGATATGCAGGGAATTGAACTAGGTCCCTACTGGTTCAGTCGCATGCAAGGCAAACACCCTACCACTGTGCTATCTCTCCCTCTGCAGCCCTTCAAGTAATACTTTTTTATTTTTGCTTTTTTGGGCCACACCCCGTGACACTCAGTTGTCATTTCTGGCTATGTGCTCAGAAATTGCTCCTGGCTTGGGGGACCATAGGAGATGCCAGGGATCAAACCAAGGTCTGTCCTGGATCAACTGTGTGCAAGGCAAACACCCTACCACTGTGCTATCGCTCTGGCCTCTCCAGTAATACTTTTTAAATAAATATAAAATATGCCATTTAAAACAGAATTCTAAAAAATTTAAAGAGAGTTTTCCTGGCCTACCCCCTACCCATTTTGGTGAAAAAATATTTTAGCTTTTACCGTAGTGTCTTTCACTGAAATGGACAAACTGTAACATTAAAATTAGAAAAAGTATTGAGCAATATCATAAATTATGTTTGGTGCCAAATATTAAATAGCTTTGAAAATCCCTCAAAACAAAGTAGACAATGTATCAACCTTCTATATTATTATTATTATTATTATTATTATTATTATTACTGGTTCTACAGTAAAGAATCACTCCTGATGGTGTTCAGGGGACCATGTGGAATGCTGGACATTGAACCTGGGTCAACTGTAAGAAATGCAAGCACCTTACTCGCTGTACTCTCTTTTTCACTAAAAAAAATAATAATACCTCAGAGGTAAGAGAAATAGTACTAATGGGTAAAGTTCTGACCTTGCATGCAGCTGACCTGCATATGGCCCTACTTAGCATTGCCAAGAGTGATCCATTAGCAAAAGAGTCAGGAGTAAACCCTGAACACAGAGCCAAGAGTGAGCCCTGAGCACACAGAGAGACAAGAATAGTAAGTTTTGAGCACAACCATCCCCCCCCCATAAAATAAGTTATAAAAAAGTAGCACTGTTGAATATATTCAAGAAAATTGTATTTACAATTAAAATTTCTTGTTAATGTCATCACTTTACTTTGTGACAAATGTGATTTGGCTACAAAATTATTAATTACTTATTACAGGTTGAAGTCTTAAAGGCAAGACTAAGCAAAGCTTCAAATTTATCCTGATAAACATTAACATTAGCATTTCTATGGAAGGAGTAGAACTAATCTTGAGGTAAGACAAGGTTTTTTTTTTTATTTATTGCTCTAACAGTGTTTAGCATTATATGAGGTCATCTATAACTTTGCTAATGAGGTTTGAATGAATGATAATACATGGTCTGACCAAAAAGTAACTGAAGCATATATTGATCTAAGGTAGTACCTGGAAGGATATTCCCCCAAAGGAAAAATAGTGGAATAATAGACATTTTTCCATTTTTTACTGTACATGTTAATCCTATCAAAATTTAAAAGAACAAACATATTTTTTTTTGTTTCTGGGTCACAGCTGCAGCTCTCAGGGTTACTCCTGACTCTACGCTCAAAAATCGCTCCTGGCAGGCTCAAGGGACCATATGGGATGCCGGGATTCAAACCACCATCCTTCTGCATGCAAGGCAAACGCCCTACCTCTATGCTATCTCTCCAGCCCCAGAACAAATATTTTTAACATCAGCAGAAAATAATGATATTTTTTGAAAATAATGTCAGCGTTTGACCCCTGATATCAAAAATGTTACAAGTTTAGTAATAATTGCATTATATGTTTCCAGAGAAGTCTATTCTCTCTTTCTCTCTTTTTCTCTCTCTCTCTCTCTCTCTCTCTGTCTCTCTGTCTCTCTCCCTCTCCCCACCCCCATCCTTCACCTTAGGAAGACTCAAAGCCTCACACATATAAGCAAGCATTCTACCACCAAAGCACATCTACCCACATCATCTTTTTTTTCATTCTTCTAAAAGCTCTATAAGATAATTTTGTGGGAAAAACTACTTTGATTAGAATTTTATTGAAATTATTCTTACCTGATGTTGCACATCAGAATTTGTTGGGCAATTCAAAATAATTGGATCACATTCCTTAGCTGAGAGGGGGAAAAAAGACACAAACATTGATAAAGAAAGTGCATCCTCAATGGTAAAAGACTCAGTATTACATGCTGCCTTGGCATCTGGTAAGCTCAGAAGGGTTTCCTAAGGATGGTCTCCCTGCTCCATACTGTTTGCTAAACAATACACCTAACCAAAGAAAACCAGGCAAAGTCTCTGGCTATCCTTGAGTGATGGGTTTCAGTTTCTTGGCAGAATTTTTACAGACAAGTCCATTTATCTTCCTTTCAGACCCGGGCCACCACATTCTCTTGCTACTACCAGGTCTGTCTTAGTTTCTGGCCATTTACTCTGTTAGAGTACAACCCTATTAGACGACACTCTGCTTTTACCCAAAACAACGGCGTTCCCTAACTTCCTCTTTCTTTTCACTAACCCCTTTAACTTGTAAAAAGTCTACCCAGATAGGTATTTTTGTCTTTCACTTGACTCTCCATCCTGGTTGAATTTGAACTGGTAAATAAAGAGGTTTTGATTTGGCAGGTCCAGAAAGATCAAGAGGCAAGAAGCAACCTGACTCCATGATTTTCTCTCTATGACTGGCTTGGTTTATAAATTTTCATGGCTACTCTGCTTCAGACCCCCTCACCTGGAATTGGAAATACGGTGTGTGGATTTATTTTACACAACCCCATTGGGACTGTGTATCTTGAAGCGGCCTTTTTTTCCCCCCACATACAGGTTGTGTCTCTATAGCTCTGCACTGCCTTCTAGTCCCTCCCAGAACAAGTCCTGTAGTATTCTACTTCCCCGAGCTGTGAGCATATTATCAATCATCTTTCCAGTGTTAAGTGTCATATATTTGGTTATTTCTATAGTCTAAAGGCAGGATCTTTCCTTCATCCATAGAATACGCATTCCCTCTGAATGACCGTACATCACATCATAGACCCATTAGTTCATTAATATGTCTGACATTTTATCAAATTTATCAGACAAGAAAAAGTGAAATTATATTTGTCTTGTACTCATAAAAGTCAAACTAAAGCACTTTCAGTTCTATTGTTAAAATGGAATTACCCATGAACTTCAAAGGAACTGTATATGCATGCTCAATATTGAAATTTCAAAACTGATTGCTACAAAGAAAACTTTCATCATTATTCTATTAAGTCTATGCCAATTTCACAGCTCCCTGACTAGTGAAGATTTTAAGTATAAATGTGGTAAAAACTGACTTGTTCCATCAGATTTTAATCTTTAACCATGGAAGTCAGAGACAGACTCCAACATAAAATTTGACAGAAATTGTGTTTAACCAAAATAAAGTATTTAATGCATTGTAAATATTTACAGTTGTAAAGTCTTAAAAGCATTTTAACTGGAGTTTCAAAAGTTAAGATTAAAGGAGAGCTTGCTTCTGCTAATAATTTTTAAGATTCATTACTATTTATTTACTCCATAGTGTTAGGGACCATGAGATTCTGGATCATCCACATACAAGGCAAATAGCTTAACCCCCTTATCATTTCCCTGACCCTTTGGACAATATATCTTCAGTTAAAGCAGTAGAGACTCGATCTAAGCTTTGTGTCTCAAGATGAAACTTAGCAACCCTAGCTGTTTGGCAGTGTTGTAGATTCCTGGGTCCTATCATCGATTTCTTTAACTGTAATAACAGAGGCCCCAAAAATCTGATATCTAAAAGAAAGAGTACAAAATTCTGATTACACTAAAGCATGGTTCTTCACAGAAGATACAAACATAATAGTCATAGCAATTCTCTTAATGGCTCTTATTTCTGTCAACTTAGCATTATTTGTGAAAGTATGTTTTACCCCAAAATGACAACTCAAATTTTCTCATATAGTACCTCAAATACTACCTTGTTGTTCTACTCTCCTCAAAAGAAAACATTTATGTAGTCATCTTTAATTTGGTGTCATGATTTTGAGGAAGTGATTGTTTTTATTGTACCAAGAGATTCTCAGGATGTCTTGGTCAAGGGTGAGTGGGAGGGAGTATATAGAATGAGGAGGATGACAATGTAGAACAAATTATGAAGATGTTTGGGGTATTAATTTTTCTATTAGAACAAACAGCAATTAATACAATATATGTTGATATGCAAGATATTATATAAAATATAACAAATTAGCTTTCTAATTTTAGACATTTAGACAATTTCATTTTTAAATCACTTTTGAGTTTTTCTTAATACTTACTTATTTTCTCCTAATTTTCCCAAACCAAACTACTTCTCAATTTAATTTAAACTTTGCTATAAAAAGCTTCTCCAATATCACTTATGCTGAAGATCAAATTCTTCACAATAGAAGTAGAATCAGTCTACATTATTTTACATTAATCTTAATTTACCACAATATTTTTGAATAATAAAAAAATCAAGAGCAGTATCCACGCCTGCCCAGTAGGGCTGACTGCTAAGAACTGTAAGTCTTGTCTTTTCTTTGTGTTTCTTTGTCCTCTGCTGACATCCGGACCTCGTGGGAGTGGGCCAACTGGCCCCAAAAAGACTCGCTCTCCCAGAGGTCCATCCTAGGGCGAAACACCCAGGAATACCTCATTAGACTGAAAACCGGCTATAGCAAGTACTCTGCAAAGCAAGGTCCCCTGATTGTGACGTCAGGCTGGGAATTTCTCCGTATCCACGACTGCCCAGTAGGGCTGACTGCTAAGAACTGTAAGTCTTGTCTTTTCTTTGTTTCTTTGTAATTTGCTGTCATCCGGACCTCGTGGGAGTGGGCTAATAATAGGCTGTAGAAGAGCACGGCCTCTCCGCTTCACTATGCAGCCATGCACTCTTTCTAAGGAAAGCACATCAATGCAATAAGAAGGGAAAAAACACACTAAGGACTGTGCTGGATCACAGAAACCCAGCATTTCTCTCTGGATTGTCTTCTCTGCTGTAAGCTTAGGCCCAAGATTTGATCATCTCAGAGGCCTCATCCACGGAAGACTCCACTCACTAGTAGGATAATCGACACACCCAGAAAGGCTAGAACCAGAGCTGTCTGGCTGTGCACATCATCTACCCAATGAATACCACCGCAACACGTAGAAAAACACACAATACTAGTGTGACAATGGGGAAACAGCGCAGGCCAGCGTTAGACATAGAGAACGAAGAAGACAATTCTGATGACCAGATAATGACCAATGAACTAATCAATCTCTCAGATAAGGACTTTAGAAAAACAATATGGAAGATGCTCAAAGAACTCAGAGAAACCATGGACCGAGTCAAACAGAAAACTAATAAGAACCAAGAAAATATGATGACACAAATCGCAAAACTCCAAACTGAAATAGCATGTCAAATAACAGACCTGAAAAACTCAGTAAATGAATTGAATGGTAAAATAAATGATCTCAACACCAGGGTAGAAGAAGCTGAGAATAGAATTGGTGCTGTGGAAGATGAGATAAATAACAACTCCATACAGCGGGAGAGATTGGGAAAAAAACTTAAAACAAACGAACAGACAATGGAAAAAATAGGCAAAGAATGGGAACAGATGAAAATAGAAGTCTATGATAAGATCAACAGAAACAACTTAAGGATCATTGGAGTCCCAGAGACACAG
>PVKC010034796.1:0-13620 GCA_004027635.1 Crocidura indochinensis
TAATTTTATTTACAATTCTGGATAACTGTCTCCCCATTCTTACTAAAGGAACCATGATAGAAGTAAATGAATCCTCTACCCTGGATTTTATTCTTCTTGGAATTACTGCACAAAAGGAACAGGAAGAAATCCTCTTCATCCTCTTCCTCTTCATTTATCCCATCACATTGATTGGAAACCTCCTCATCATCTTGGCCATTCGCTCTGACTTTCGTCTTCACAATCCCATGTATTTTTTCCTTGCAAACCTCTCCTTTGTTGATATTTTCTTCTCCTCCATAACCATCCCTAATACTCTTGCCAATCACCTCTTAAACAAAAAAACCATATCCTTTGGAGGGTGCCTGACACAAATGTATTTTATGATTGCTTTGGGAAATACAGATAGCTATATCTTGGCTGCAATGGCATATGATCGTGCTGTGGCCATCAGTCGTCCACTTCATTACACAACAATTATGAGCCCACGGTCTTGTGTCCTGTTAGTTGTTGGATCTTGGGTGGTTGGAAACACTAATGCTCTCCCTCACACTGTGCTCACATCTAGACTGTCTTTCTGTGGAAACAGGGAAGTAGCCAACTTCTACTGTGATATTACTCCTTTGCTCAAGTTGTCTTGTTCTGACATCAAATTTAATGTAAAAATGATGTATCTAGGGGTTGGTGTTTTCTCTGTGCCCTTAATATGCATTATTATATCCTATGTCCGGGTCTTTTCTACAGTCTTACGAGTACCATCCACCAAGAGTGTGCTCAAAGCCTTTTCCACCTGTGGTTCCCACCTCACAGTTGTTTCGCTGTATTATGGGACGGTCATGGGCATGTATTTCCGCCCTCTGACTAGTTACAGCTTAAAAGATGCCGTGATAACTGTGATGTACATGGCAGTAACCCCAATGTTGAATCCATTTATCTATAGTCTGAGAAACAGAGATATGAAGGCTGCCCTCAGAAAACTCTTCAGTAGAAGAATATCCTCATAATCAATGTAATTAAAGTCATCATTAAGAATGCACTTGAAGATCTATCTTCTTCAAAATGTTTTCCCTTTCAAGAAACTGCCATTGATATTTTCAGCTAGAAATTCTTCTTCTCAAAAATCTTAAAATTCAAAATATATCTTACTTAAATGATAATTTTGCATTCATTACTGTCCTGTTGGCATAATGGTAGCTCAAGATTATTGGGTTCATGTCCATACTTGGCTACAAGGAGAGTAAAGTTGAAGATGGTGAAGCTCATCTTCTATTTATACACATATGAATAATTTAAATACTACCACTGTCACAAATCATAAAATCACAATGGCTCATATATTGAAGATTATAAATCATTATTCAAATTTCAATTTTTATCATACATGTCATATTTTTGCAAGTCTCTGAGGTTAAGAGCTGTTTCAATCCATCACTATTTTTACAGTCTTGGTTATATAATGCATATTGAATAATCCTTGGTTTCATTTGTGATGCACAAATGAAATTATCTGCCTAAATTGTAACAAGATAATGATCAGACATAAACAAATTTAACATTATTTTCACTAGCATTTAAATCTTTAAAGTATCTCTCCTGGGGAGAGTTGATTAAACTAGTTTAAACAATCTATTTAATCTACTATTGATCAAACTTGACCTCTTCTTATCAGTTTAAGATTCTCCATTATTAAAATGATGCATTTATTGGATAATTTGATTTTTAATTACAGCAGTAAGACTCAATGCATGATAAATTTCTGATCTAAGTAAATGTAACATAAAATAAAGCTACAATGACAACAATTTTGAGTGCCAAATAATGTAAAGAAAAACAGTATTGAAAATGACATGACTATGTTCTCTAGCATGGCCAAGGAACACTAGACATTGATTCTGCTATATTTTAAATGGGATGTTTCCCAAGAAGATAGCCCACTGAATATCAAAATATCCACTATTTACTTCACTAACAATGATTTGCTTCTCTCCATAATAAAATTGTAAATCTTTTTCAAAATGTTAACAATATGTAAATGCAATTATCTATACAAGATAATTTTGAAGACATAAATTGAGTGTCTCAGAACAATGTGCAATTTTTCTTTTTCATGTCTGAAATTTTATTAAAAGTGGTTTGATTTATTTGATTTAGACCCATAGATTACAGTACTGTTAATTATAAGGCTTTATTCCAACAATATAGAGTATTCCCTTTCTTCCACCATTATCCCAGTTACTCCCCATCTTTTTAAATTATTAATGTTTATTAATATCTTTATGTAAACACCTTGACTACAAATATGATTGTAGTTGGGTTTCAGTCATGTAAAAAACATCCCCCTTCACCAGTGCAACATTTCCATCACCAATGTTCCAATTCTCCCTCCTCCCCACAACCCCCATCTGTACTCAAGACAGGCTTTCTACTTCCCTCATTCATTCACATTGTTATGATAGCTGTCAATGTAGTTATTTCTCTAACTGCACTCATCACTCTTTGAACCTTCCAACCCTCATCTCTTTTGTTCTGAGAATTATTTCAAAAATGTCTTTTATTTTTCTTAAAGCCCATAGATGGGGAGACTATTCTGCATCTATCTCTCTCCCTCTGACTTATTTCACTCAGCATAATAGATTCCATGTACATTCATGTGTACACTGCTGTACATTTCATGTACATTTCATGACTTCATCTCTCCTGATGGCTACATAATATTCCATTGTGTATATGTACCACAAAATTTCTTTAGCCATTCATCTGTTGAAGGGTATCTTGGTTGTTTACAGAGTCTGGCTATTGTAAATAGTGCTGCAATGAATATAGGTTTGAGGAAGGCATTTTTGTATTGTTTTTGTTTCCTAGGGTATATCCCTAGGGTGGTATAGCTGGGTCATATTGGGAGCTCAATTTCCAGTTTTTCGAGGAATTTCCATATCGCTTTCCATATAGGTTGAACTAGATGGCATTCCCACCAGCAGTGGATAATAGTTCCTTTCTCTCCACATCACCCTCAGCACTGCTTGTTCTCATTCTTTGTGATGTGCGCCAATCTCTGTGGCATGAGATGGTACCTCATAGTTTGATTTGCATCTCCCTGATGATTAGTGATGTGGAGCATTTTTTTCATGTGTCTTTTGGCCATTTGTATTTATTCTTTGACAAAGTACTCATTTCTTCTCTCCATTTTTTGATGGGATTACATGTTTTTTTTCTTGTAAAGTTCTGTCAGTGCCTTATATTTTGTATATTAGCCCTTATCTGATGGGTATTGGGCGAATAGTTTCTCCCACTCAGTGGGTAGCTCTTGTAACCTGGGCACTCTTTCCTTTAGGTTGCAGAAGCTTCTCAACTTAATATAATCCCATCTGTTTATCTCTGCCTCCACCTGTTTGGATAGTGCTGTTTTCTCCTTAATGATGTCTTTAGTCTCAATGCCATGGAGTGTTTTACCTACTTGTTCTATATACCTTATGATTTCAGATCTGATATCAAGGTCTTTAATCCATTTGGATTTTACCTTCATACATGGTTTTAGCTGGGAATCTGATTTCACTTTTTTGCAAGAGTCTCAACACCACTTGAAAAGACTTTCCTTGCTCTATTTAGGATTTCTTGCCTGTTTATCAAAAATTAGGTGATTGTATGTTTGGAGAACATTCTCTGAGTATTCAAGCCTATTCCACTGATCTGAGAATCTGTCTTTATTCCAATACTATATGGTTTTGATAACTATTGCTTTGTGATACACTTTAAAATGGGAAAAGAAATGCTTCCCATATTCCTTTTCCCAAGGATTGCTTTAACTATTCGAGGGTGTTTATTGTTCCAAATGAATTTCAGAAGTGTTTGATCCACTCCTTTGAAGAATGTCATGGGTATCTTTAGAGGGATTGCATTAAATCTGTATAATGCTTTGGGGAGTATTGCCATTTTAATGATGTTAATCCTGCCATTCCATGAGCAGGTTATGTGCTTCCATTTCGGCATGTCTTCTCTTATTTCTTGGAGCAGGATTTTATAGTTTTCTTTGTATAGGTTCTTCACGTCTTTGGTCAGTTGACTCCAAGATATTTGAGTTTGTGTGGCACTAAATGTGAATGGGGTTGTTTTCTTAATGTCCATTTCTTCCCTATCGTTATTGGTGTATAAAAAGGCCATTGATTTTTGTGTGTTAATTTTGTAACCTGCCACATTGCTATATTAACCTATTGTTTCTAGAAGCTTTTTGGTAGAGTCTTTAGAGTGCTATAAGTAGAGTATCATGTCATCTGCAAACAGTGAAAGCTTGACTTCTTTCTTTCCTATCTCGATTCCCTTTATATCTTTTTCTTTCCTAATCACAATAGCGAGTACTTCCAGTTCTATGTTTAATAGGAGTAGTGATCAATTTTTCTTAATTAATTATACATCTCTACTTTTCTTTTTTTTTGTTTTTGTTTTTGTTTTTGGGTCACACCCGGCAGTGCTCAGGGGTTACTCCTGGCTCCATGCTCAAAAATTGCTCCTGGCAGGCACGGGGGACCATATGGGGCACCGGGATTCGAACCGATGACCTTTGGCATGAAAGGCAAACACCTTACCTCCATGCTATCTCCCGGGCCCCACATCTCTACTTTTCAGTTAAAATTAATTATTACTTAAATATAAACAATAATTTACATTGACTAAAATTTATACACAGATGTTGGAGGTGACATTTTTGGCTTTTAAGCCTTGTTCTCTCAAATACCTAGAATTCAAATTCCAAAATCATCTTCTCTTTAACCAAAGAGGATTTGATTATAAATGCTTATAGATCAATATACGATAATGACCAATCATGTAGAATTAAAGTATTTTAATTAGAGAACTTTCTAGGTCAACCAATGGAAGTGTTGAAAGCACTTATTATCTATATCTTCATCAGAAAATGTGAAGTTTTGGGATCTGTTTTGTTTACTTCTATCTTCAGCATTAGTGCTATCATGTAGTAGTTACTCAATACATTTTTGTTAAATTGAATAAAAATAAGCTTTGAAATATGTTAAGTAAATAATACAATAAAATTTATTTTGCTATTGTGGCTGAGCTCAAGTTCTGTGAGGCAAACCCAATCCAAATATTATGAGATATGTCAAATATTTTTCATAGTGAAATACTGAATGACAAAGAGTAGGATAAAAAACTGGAATGTAAATTTTTAGAAGAACTCCAAATCACTTCACTTTACTATTCTACCAAATTTACACTATTACTCTATAAATTAAGGGAAGTTTGACCTCTTCTATAATATTTCCTATAATATTCAGAAGAATTAAATACTAACAAAATCATTGCATTTATATGTCAAGTCATCTCAGTGATCTACCTTTTATTCTGTAAAACATGCTGTCCTGAAGTAAGTTTTTGAGTAAAATGGGAATGAGGGTTTTTTTTAATCAGTGTTCAGGGAACCTGGGAAGTTCCTAGAAATTTGGTCAGTCATGCTGACAGTTCAATGCAAAAGCCTTAATGTGCAGTGTTGTGTGGGCCCTAAGTCTCCAGGGCCAAACATGGAAATGCTTAAAAGCATAGCGGGATTATGAAAATGGAATTCACTGTATGCACTACATATACCATAATCCTTGAACTATTCTGTCTATTCCTCAACTTTAAGAACTTAAGGCTCTACTTTAAATTATTTTGTATATCAATTTCTTGTATCGATTCAGTCAGAAAAGACTATAAAATTAGCATTTGCTTTATCAAATCAGTTTGGATTTATTTAGAAAGACAGAATAGCATTTAATATTTCTAAATCTAGACTATTTAATATAGGAAGTTATGTATATACACATGACCTAGAAGAAACTAATGTAAAAAATGTCCAGGCAATAATAATAATTATTAATATTATCAGCTACTATCGGCTTGGAAAGTGATATTACTAGAATTCAGAAACTCAAGTTGATTGACCACTTATCCAGTGGTCAGATCTTTGAGAGGACAATTGCCAATAGGTCCTCAACTGGTTGAATGACCATAATTTTTTATTACTGAGGAATTTGAATCCTTAATGTCTTTTAATTGTTTGCTTCTATTCATCTCTACTACTGGGCATGGGAATACAAAAGAAACCTAGATCTAATTATAAATATGGTTCTTCATGTCTCCTATTAAATAAAACAATCAGTTTCCTTGGTAATTGTGTCAGTAATTGCTCAAAAAAGTAATGTATTTTTGTCAAAGAGCAATTTATTTTGGTCTCATGCTTCACAGAAAGGTGCTCTGATTTTATGGAATCTTAACAACATAATAGCAGTTGTTAGTAAGGTAACCACAAAAATTTCTTATTGACAGACATATATAAAGTTGTGAACCACAATTTGAACAAAAATACACAGCTTTAGGGAATATCTATGCAATAAAATAAATTTAAAATAATACAAGACAAAGATAAGCATGGGATTCTGGATGAGATGCAATTCAAGAAGAGAAAATCAGGAGAATACAGCTGACCTACCATATACTTAAATGCAACTAATTGCTAATGTCCTTATTCTCAGATAAGGTTTTTTATTTAGAGGTTTTATTAGTAGTTGAAATAGAAGGTAAGGGAAAGGGGAAGGGAGAAAGAAGAAAAATATACACTTCATGAAATAGTTATAAAGAAACTTCTTACGTAAAAACTGAGTCGATAGAATAGCAGAGAGGAGTAGTAAGACCAGTGATTTAATTAGGTAGAGCAACTTAGCAGTGACACTGAGAAATATAGGCAAAAAAATAGATTTTTATTGAGAAAACATAAATAATGTAATGTGTTGAGATTATGAAAGTAGTGAGGGTATACATAATTAAGAAGGAAGTAGGTAAGATATTTAGACTGAGCTATTAAGTAGAAAACAGTGCCTTTAACGAATATAAAAGAGTAATTTTTCCTTTTGTGGTGCAGGGAATCAAACTGACAGCTTTACTATGCAAGGAATATTCTCTACCACAGAACCCCAACTCTAAGAAATCAAAATCAGTTCAATTTAAAGCATAATTCCTGGGCCCGGGAGATAGCATGGAGGTAAGGCGTTTGCCTTTCATGCAAAAGGTCATCGGTTCGAATCCCGGTGCCCCATGTGGTCCCCCGTGCCTGCCAGGAGCAATTTCTGAGCATGGAGCCAGGAGTAACCCCTGAGCACTGCCGGGTGTGACCCAAAAAACCAAAAAAAAAAAAAGCATAATTCCATTTTTCAAGGGTTCCTATTGAACATTCATCTGAAGGCATTGAAATTAAAAACTATAATGAAGATATGAAACTTTGGAGAATTATCTAAGCATAATGAATGAAGTTGTCAAGAAAGTTATGGAAATAAATTAAATCACCTAAAGGTATGAAACTGAGACTTAATCCTGAAACTATAGAATAACTAAGTTTCTAGAAAAGAAAGTAGTATGCAGGATGAGAATTTTAATGGAGAATATAAATCACTTCTACAATCCATAATTCATGTCAAGTTACATATATATTCCCTTTTGAGTCAGTCATTGCATATGACAATATATTTTTAATGTTTCATCACATTAATGGCATACTCAATTATCTATCTTGAGGGTAAAATTAAGTGTAGTAAATGGAAGGAAGTGATGAGTTCCAAAAAGCAAGTTGAAACATATTAAGGTTAAGGAGCTATTTAGTTAGGTGTCAAATATGGAGCCAGAGGAATACCACAATGGTAGGACATTTGTCTTGCAAATGGCCAACCTAGATCCACTTGGGTTCAATCTCCAGCATCACATATGGTCCCCGAAAACCATATGTGGAGAAATTTCTGCATGCAGAGCCAGGAGTAACCCCTGAGCACCATCGGGTGTGGCCCCAAAATCTAAATAAATAAATATCAAATATGCATATGAGTATATGAATGCTTATTATACATATTATTTCTGCTCCTAATTTTCCAAATGAACCCATATCTTAAACAGAAATAACACTCCCTTACAGGGGAAAAAAGAATGCTTTAATATGTAAATACCTTTCACCTTCAATACCTTTCAATTTCTAAGAAACAAGTCAAAGTTTTGAGCCAAATTTTCTCATGCCTAATGCCCCTTTGACCCTGAGAGCAATATAAAATACTGAGAGGTATGTACATAATGTGTGATATGTTGTCTAAGAGATACAGCCAGGATTTTGACAAACAGAGATAACAGTACATGCTCCAAAAACACGAGGTATATTGGTCAGATGTATTGGAAGCATGGCATACAAAACTTGAAAACAGGTGAAAAGTGTTCCTTCACTAGTTGCATCCTCACAACTTTAAATCAATTCATCCAAATTTATCCAATACAAACTGAAGGATTTATCAAGGAATTCCATAATTATTATATAATGATATCATAAATAGCAGCTTTCATGCTCCATTTGTGCTCTGGATTTTCATGAAGTCATGAAAACTTTTGAGTACTACAGCAAGTAGAATTAAGTCACAATAAAAAATTCTTTTTCTCTTTAAAATTCTGCCTTCTCATTGCTAGCAATCAAGAATGTAATGTCCTCTGAGGACAGTTGTTATCTATATATAGTTAATGAGGAACAGTGGGGCTAAACTCTCAGATGGTTCCAGCAAACCTTGAAAAATCTCCATGAGCTGCTTAACCCCCAGTTTCTAGATCCCAGGAGCTATTGAACAGATTCCTAATTTCTAAATGATACTAACTTTTTTCCACACAAAAATGTAACAAAGCATCAAGCTTCATGCTATGCATTTTATGAATATTAGCTTCTTTTTATTTTGACATTGATAGTTATCCTAATTTTTTTTTTTTTGGTTTTTGGGTCACACCCGGCAGCGCTCAGGGGTTACTCCTGGCTCCATGCTCAGAAATTGCTCCTGGCAGGCATGGGGGACCATATGGGGCTCCGGGATTCGAACCGATGACCTTTTGCATGAAAGGCAAATGCCTTACCTCCATGCTATCTCCCGGGCCCCAGTTATCCTAATTTTACACCTAAAAAAATCTCAAATCTAGGGGCCAGAGAGATAGCGTGGAGGTTGGGCATTTGCCTTGCATGCAGAAAGATGGTAGTTTAAATCCCGACATCCCATATGGTCCCCTGACCTGCCAGGAGCGATTTCTGAGCATAGAGCCAGGAGTAACCACTGAGTGCTGTTGGGTATGACCCAAAACCACCACCACCCCAAATTCTCAAATCTAGAAAAAGTTAAACAGTCTGCCCAAGGTCACACAGAACAATGGTGGTGCTGGTAATTCAATCCTAGGCAGACAGGTTCAGGAATCTGTTGCTTTTGCTACTATGGCTGCTACTTCTCTAACTCATATTAAAAGGAAATCCCTTATCAACTTAAGGTTCGTTATTTTCCATCATATACAAGCACAAATGAAGACATCACAATCATCTTTGCAACTGGCATATCAAACAGACACTAACAATAAAAAGATATGATGTTAAAAGAGAGAATATGTTCTTTTAGATTTACATTTTCAGGGGCCAGAGTGATTGTAGTGTGGAAGAGTGCTTCACATGACTGACCCCAGTTTGAGTCAGGAATAAACCTTGAACATGCCCAGCTGTTCAAAGCAAAACTAAACAAAATAAAAAGTTTCAAGGTCAGCCCTGATTTTGATCCCTGGAATCACATGGTCCCCAAACACCACTGGGTATGGTCCAAAAAAACAAAACAAAGAAAAAAGAAACAATTTTTTTTCTTTTTAGTTTAGATACATGGTTCAGTAATATTTTAGCTTAGAGTATTGCTGAACAAAGTTATTGCATCCCACCATCAGCAAAGGGCCTGTGACCTCATACCATTGCCCTAAAATCACCTATGGCCAAATCTTTGTTTCCCTTTATCCCTATCCCCACAATTTGTTAAGAAATTTTGGAATCAAAGACCGAGACTTTGTTACACAAATGATTTACAAAGTTATTTATAAATAATTAGTTGAAATTAAGTTTATAAATAAATTCATAAGTTGAGTTTTAGACAGCACCAAATCCATCACTAGTGTCAATCTACCTCCACCAATGTTCATAGAGTCCTTTCCAGACCTCTCTCCCAGCCTTCCATCTTAGCAGGCACCTTTCAAAGTTTGGTTGTAAAGTTTAGAGCCTCATAATCTCAGTATTGTTGACTCTGTGGTTTGGATATTTATTTCTGTCTATCCTTTATACCACCTATTTACCTGAATTCCCTTGACCTCTGCTGTGCACCCCCATCCCATTATTTCATATCTGTCTCTCCCCACTTCATCCTATTTTTCCTCTTTATAATCTGGGTCCAAGAGTGATCTAGGGAACTCCCACTTTAAATTACTGAGTTTGTATGTACTTCTTCTAAATACCACATGTAAGGGCTGTGGTCCTGTATTTATCCTTACTTTATCTTCCAGTTCAACCTCTATTGCACAACAAATTGCATCATTCCTTATAGATATGTAATATTTCTGGGACCCGGGAGATAGCATGGAGGTAAGGCGTTTGCCTTTCATGCAAAAGGTCATCGGTTCGAATCCCGGTGCCCCATGTGGTCCCCCGTGCCTGCCAGGAGCAATTTCTGAGCATGGAGCCAGGAGTAACCCCTGAGCACTGCCGGGTGTGACCCAAAAACCAAAAAAAAAAATAGATATGTAATATTTCATTGTACATATGTACCACATCATGAACCACTCATCTGTTGCTGTACATTTAAGTTGATTTGAACTCTAAACAATGTACTGAGTACTGAAATGAATATTGGTGTGCATACATCCTTTTGATGAATGTTTTTCTATCCTGGGGATAGATACCCCAAAGTTGAATTGCTAGGTCATATGGCAACTCGATTATGAGTTTACTGAGAGCCCTCCATGCTGTTTTCCATAAATGTTAAACCAGACAGCATTCCTACCAGCAGTTGAAGAGTTCCTTTTTCACCAAATCCTTGCCAACATAGAGTATTCCCAGTATTTTTCCTATGTGTCATTTTCACTGGTGTAAGATGTTCATCTGGACTTGGATTTCCCTAATGATGAGTTATGCTGAGCATTTTTATGTGCCTATTGACCACCTGTTAGTCTTCCTCAGAAAAGTGTCTGTTGATTTCCTCTCCCCGTTTTTGATGGTTCTTTTAAAATTTTCAGTTAATTTTTGTGAGTATATTTTTTCATCTTGGGTATCAACCCATTATCTAATGTATTGGGTTCAAATATTTTTCCACTCAGTGAGCTGTCTTTGAGTTTGTGCTATCACTCCAGCCCACAACTGATTTTTTTGTATTAACTTTATAGCTGACCACTTTGCTGTATTGGTTTATTGTTTCTAGCTTTATTTTGAACTCTTAAGAATCTTTTATATATATAATATATATATATACACACACACACACATATATATATATATATCATTGTATCATTTACAAATAAAGATAGTTTGACTTCCTCTTTCCAATTTTAATCCCTTTAATTTCCTTCTCTTGCCTGATTGCTGTTGCTAAGACTTCTACTGAATGATACAATAGTAAATAAGAGTGGAAACCATGGATGTCCTTGTTTTGTGCCTATTGCAATGAATATGGATGTCGTTTTTTAATTCTTACCATCAGAGTTTTGTTTACTCATATGCTTTCAACAATTCTTTTACTGCTCATCTCAGTAAATTATCTTCTGTTGTTTCTATGTTTTCTTTTCCTTTTTTTTTTTTTTTTGAGGGAATGTTGGGTCACACCCAGCAAACAGCACTCAGGGAGTACTCCTGCCTCTGCACTCAGAAATCATTCCTGGCAAACTCATGGGACCATATGGGATGCCAGGAATCAGACCCCGTTATCCGCGTGTAAGGCAAATTTCTTACCCGCTGTGCTATCACTTCAGTCCCTTACCATTTTTCATTTTTTGGTTTTTGGTTTTGGGGCCACACTCAGTGATGCTCAGGCGTTATTTCCGGCTCTGCTCTCAGAAATCACTTCTGGCAGACTCAGAGGACTATATCAGATCCCAGGTTTGGTCCCAGGGTGGCCACATGCATGGCAACCACTCTACCCACTATTCATCTTTCAAGCCCTTATTGTTTAAATCAAGCTTTTTTTCCTAATATTTATCATTTTAATCATTTAATACATTGTTGTTTCTAGAATAATCTTTAGCTTCCGCTACAGTTGTATCCAGAGCCTTTCCCAATTCCTCCAACTTCTATTGCAGGGCTTCCTTATAGCGATGCAAGTACAGCAAAGTTTAATAGATACTAAGTTGAGAAAAATGGTTTCACAGGCAAATATCTTTAGGAAAGACAGAGTTCCACCCCCAATTAAACAAGTTTCTTTATTATTGGACTTTTCAGATTTTTTATTTTCCTGATGTACATTGAGATATTTATAATGTTCATGATATGACTCATCTCCAAACTCCTCTGAGGCCTGGATTCTTTCATGCATATGTGTAAGGAATTGGGGCCATTTCCACTGGGGATACTCTGGGGAAATTCTTGGTAGTTGTTCCTAGTAGCAGTTGAGGAAGTTTGTAGAACCTAGAGATAAAATACAGGACTCCCACATGCAAACCATATCCTTTGAGCTAGTACACTGGCCTCAGAAACAGACCCTCTTTCTTGTAGCATTTCTGACCCTGATGCTGAAGATTGAATGTTTGGGCTTCACATTAAAAAGTATTGTTCCACACTAGTTTTCAGTTTCTTTGCATACTTCAGATGACTTTCTAATATGTATGGATCATATACCACATACATATGTCATAATCTATATATTATTAAAATCTTTCACCACATAATTTCTTCCCCCAATCAACAGATACACTATTCTTATGTAGCATGATTGAACCTCTGTAGAACTAAAGACTAGTTTTTGGATATATAATATCCTGTAATGGCATTATGAGCTGTCAGTTACCTCTGCATATTAAAAAAGCAGTAACAATTTGTTAATTGAACACAGAGGAAAAGAAAAACAGCTCAAATGATTATTTAAAAAATTTCTATTTTAGGGGCCAGAGAGATAACATGGAGGTAGGGGGTTTGCCTTGCATACAAAAGGACGGTGGTTCGAATCCCAGCATTCCATATGGTCCACTGTGCCTGCCAAGAGCAATTTCTGAGCGTAGAGCCAGGAGTAACCCTTGAGCGCTGCCAGGTGTGACCCAAAGATCAAAAATAAATAAATAATAAATTTTAAAAACCCTATTTTGGTTTTATAACTTAGTTTTACAGTGGTCCCACTATGTGGGGTTTTTTTAATAGACAAAAAATATTAATGCCCTTGCAAAGATATGTTTTTCTCTTTTTTTAGATTTTTAAAATTTGCTTTATTTGGGAGCTGGAGAGATAGCACAGCCGTAGAGAGTTTGCCTTGCACGTGTCTGACCCAGGATTAACTTGGGTTGTATCCCTGGGGTCCCAAATGATCCCTCAAGCCAGAGCAATTTCTGAGCGCATAGCAGGAAGAATCTCTGAGCATCACTAGGTGTGACTCAAAAATTTAAAAAACAATACAAAAACCCCTTCCTTACACCTATATTCATTGCAGCACAATTTACCATAGCAAGACTCTGGAAACAACCAAGATGCCCTTCAACAGACGAATGGCTAAAGAAACTGTGGTACATATACACAATGGAATATTATGCAGCTGTCAGGAGAGATGAAGTCATGAAATTTTCCTACACATGGATGTACATGGA
>PVKC010034797.1:0-13638 GCA_004027635.1 Crocidura indochinensis
AAAATTATGTGCATAAATTGTACCCACTGGCAGATAAATGGATAAAGATATGAAATAGATAGAGAGATACTCATAGTTTAACCCTAGTCAGCATAAGAAGAAACAACTTCTGCTATAACAAACAAAAAATGAATAGAACAATATGGGGATTATGTTAAATAAAAATGTCAGAGAAAAAACTTTCTCCCATATGTGGAATATAAATAAATACAGTAAAGGAACAACAAATAGAGTCATCAGACTAGAGATTGGGTCTATATAACTGACCTTACATGGAAGGGGTCCTTTGTGGCATTAGTAGAGGAAAGGGATTGTCTGGTGTTGGGTATAGTATTGAAGTGATATATGCATAAAAAGTATAATTAATAGTATTGTAAATCCAGGAACCTCAATAAAATATAGTTTTAAAAAAGTCAAAGGGGGAAAGACAAATACCAGATGGTCTCACTCAAATGTGGGAAAAAATGTGGCATAGAAGGAAGCAGACGTTACCAATGAAAGTAAATCCTTGTATTCTGAATTTTGATGAAGCTACCAAAGAGAAGCTGGAAATCTCAGAGGGAAAGGGAGTCCGATGAACTGTGGTGGAAGGAAATCCAAATGAATTCAAATTGTGGGATGCATGTAACATAAACATTGAAATATGAAATTGTGTACCTAAAACATACAGATATTTTTAAATCAGTAGCATTCTTTTTCTGGAATAAAAACCCTCAAATAAGGAGAGGAGAGAAAAACTACAGATAGATTTGATAGTTATGGGGAACAGAAACTAGGAGAATTTCATTAAATTAGGACATGGTTTGAGACCAAGTTCTGTCATCAGAATGGTGGGAAAGTCTACAAGTGGAAACAAGTTTCCATATCCTCAACTGGTAGGATGGAAGCCTACCTCTGTCAGGCACAGCTCTGGGCAAGAAACTGCTTTGGACAGAAAGATAGTGAATTCTGTTTTTGATATGTACTATGTGTTGACCCAGCATATCTTCTGGAAAGTCAGAAACAATGGGACCAAAAAAAGAGGGGAAGGGAATAATAGTAGCAAGAAAAGTGGAAAGAGCTAATGAAAATGTGAGGCAGCTGTCTTGAAATCACCTATCTTTATTGAACATCAATCTCTTACCAGGGCTACAAAGCACCATCAAGACCTGCCCCCCAGCTCCTGAAGCCTGCCATCCTGCCCTACCAGCAGCCCCAGCTACACTTTTTGTAAGTGCAAAGGGGCTTAGTGACTTTGTAATCAGACAGACCATCCCTCGACTCCTAACTCTACCACATCCTAACAGAATCAGCTCAACTTTCAATATCTCAATTTCTCTTCTGTAAAACTTTGCCCCCGCCACCTCAGGTAACCAGATATCATCTCCTTTATACTTTAATAGATGCTATTCCAGCATTCTTGAACCTCTCTGTACCCACAGATAGGCACCTGTCCATGGGCCAGTAGTTGGAGACCACTGAGATATACAATTCTCTATTGCAGCTTGACCACACAGGAACATAAGCTGGAAGCTAATTTAATACATTTAGACTTAAGCTGTCCTATGTAGGGAGTCTGATTACTTGGGCTGGGGTGGAACTCAGCATCGGTATTTTTGCAGAAGGCCCAAGGTGACTTTGAGCAGAGTCCAGCACTGCTGCTTTCTGCATACATTCCACATTTTACTTGTTCATTTCTTCAAAATTAGCTTGACCCTCTGACAGCTCTTCAGAGAAGAAATAGATTGCTTAAGTCGTTCTTTTTTCACCCCCAAACTTCCAGAGCATTATTTTCCATGCACTTCTTTTTGGAGAAACATAAATACCATCTTCCCCACAGGAAGAAAAGAATGTTCCTCCCCACCCAAAAGAAACCCACTCCTTTTGCCCGCACCCAAGTAGACTTGAAAGAAAAACACAATTGGAGTTTGGGA
Organism: Crocidura indochinensis; assembly: GCA_004027635.1. Taxonomy (NCBI): domain Eukaryota; kingdom Metazoa; phylum Chordata; class Mammalia; order Eulipotyphla; family Soricidae; genus Crocidura; species Crocidura indochinensis. The sequence continues at coordinate 1,914 of PVKC010034797.1, forward strand.
TGTGCAAGCTGAGCCTGGAGGAGAGGAATCGATAGCAGCTAGTCTGTCAAGTAGCACTGTCAGAGGGGTTCCAGTGAGCTTAGGGACTGGCAGGCTCAGAGACTCCTGGAGGGCAGTGTTCTCCTTGGCAGTTTGTGCAAAACCTACTTCATATGCTGCTGGCATTTTCTCAGGATGCATGTACACATGAACTGCTTTCTATGCTACCACCTGGTCCATCAAACCCAGGTGTACACTTGATGGCAGTCAACTCCTCCACTGCTTCAGGATTACTTAAAACTCTAGTCTGCAGGAAAAGGCAAGTAAACATAAGCAGAGTCCTAATGAATGGCCAGACTCTAAAGAGGCAGGGTGGCTTAGATGAGAGTAGGTCAAGCCCTTGCTTCCTTACTTACCATTCACTTACTTCAAAAGGGTGAAAGGGGGTCAAGAGATAGCACAGGTCTAATGCTCATGACTATTACACACCAAACAGCAAGTTTGCTCCCCAGCCCACACAGAGCGTTGCTTGGTATAACCCTGAGCACTGCTGGGTCTGAGCATGATCATATCCTCAGATTATAGGACTGCAGGCCAGTTGGCCAAGAATTGCAGGAAATGGCATTCTGGATCTCCTGAGCACCACTTGAGAGGCTTCCCCATAACCTTTCTCCCTCCCCCCTCAACAAACAAAAACAAAACAAGAGAAACTGAAGAAAGAACATAGCTTTATGGTCAGTTTCTTGATTTTTTTTTTGCAAACCTTTAATTGATCTGATTTCAATTGTTCACCCATTAGGGATATTTGTATTAGAAAGGTTAAAGGCTATACACTCCCTGGTGTCTAAAATCCCAAGACTATACCTAGAAATGAGGCTTTGCTGCCTTGAGTCACTAAACTGCCTACCAGAGACCCTGATACTCATAGATCTTAATTATAAAAATGGCTAATACCTCTTCAAAAGTGCAATAACAGCACTTCAAAGGATGGTGTAGGTGCCCATGCAGTCCTGACGCATTTCTGAAAAATTGGTATTGGGCACTGGGAATAGTTCAGAACTAAAATGGCTGCCTTGTAGCACAAGGCCAAGATTGTGATCCCCTGCATCATGGCATGTACTGAATCTGATCTTAGTGGCACTTCCATGTGGGATCTCCAGAAGCACCACAAAGTATATCATCTCTGGCTCACCAAAACCAAAAGTGTGCAAACACCACAGTGAAGTGTGGAGGACCGACAACTATTCCAACAGCATGCCAAGCCTAAGCCACACACAGAACTATAGAAACACCAGTGGGCTAAAAGTCCCTGTAAAGCCAGACCACTAAAGCAACCCTCCACCTTAGCCTCTCTCTACCTTCCTCATCTGTGTTTGGAACACTGCATGGTCTACTAGAAACTCTTACTAAAGAGCACCTATTTTACTCCCATTAAATGTCAGAAAAACTCCAAGTTATAGTTAGATAAAGCAAGAGACCTAAATATAAAGGAATATGGAAGACAACTAGTTTGGCCACCAACATGAACAAGAAATTTAAGTTCTGTGGAAGAGCTGGGTTCAATTTTGGCACCAAATGGTCCCCAGAATACCAAGTATGGAGTAGCCTCTGAGTATCATCTGGTGTGGCCCAAACAAAACAAAAAACAACAGATATATATATTGCCTATATGCCTATATATATATTGCCTATATATATAAATATATATATATATAGGCAAAGGGAAGCCAACACCTGGCTGTGTTCGAAGCTTACTTTTGATTTGATGTGCAGGGATTATTGATTAATGTTATTCAACAGGGATCACTCCTAGCAGTAGTTTGGGGAACCAAATGTGGTGTCAAAGATTGAACCCATGAAAGCTAGGTATAAGGTAAGCATCCTACCCACTATTCTAACAATAACAGCCCCTAATAATTTCAACGTGGGCCAAACTTTTCTTGAGTGTGGAACTTAAGAAAGCAGTTGACTCAAAATTTATAGACCTGCAGTAATCAACTGGAGCTCCTTCAGAAGACCCTTTACTAACAAGCTTTAAATATACATCTCAAACTCAAGGCTTATAATGTTAAAAAAATTGATTACAAGCAGTATTTCAAAAATGAAGATAGGGAGTAAACTGGTCACTAGAATAATAATGTTAGGAATATGTTCTCACTGATAAAATTAGAAGCATTCAGTGTAAGTGGATTGATGACAAATACGTTATAGACCAGCCCTATCTCCACTTTGCATAAATTGAGTATAAGATTCTAGACCTGGCCATAGCCAAGAAAAGGAGACTACACAGGGTGTGAATACAAGACACAGGAATCATGGGGTGCCAGTGCAAAGGCTGGGTGCCTGCTGTTTCCAATTATGAATTGTGAAGGGTTCTGGATTCCAGTTACAAGTTCTAATGTAAAGAAAAGCTGCCTCTGGAATCCTGCCATTTGCCGTGGTAGCCTTTAGTATAAAAGAGTGGGCTTGGTACCCTCCCTAGAATATCACCCAATTCTGAGTTTCCTCATCAGCTCCTTTTTCTCCAGAATGTTCCTCTCCTCTCCAAAACAAATGAACCAAGCCTATGTCTTGGATCCTCAAAGTGTCAAGTGTATTTTGGCAAATGCATTTGCCCTGAGGTATTCATGTTCATGAGGCTTACATTATCCTTTAGGAAACACATTTGGATTTTAACAGAGGCCTCTGGTGACAGCACCTCCCTGTGCAGCTCTTTGGAGGAGACTTTGGAATGCAGAACTTTCATGCTGAAAGGGACCTCAGAGATCAGAGTCAAATATCTTCGTTTTACAGAAGAGACTGAAAATTAAGGCCCAAGGGCAAACACATGACCACAGATTGGTCCAAGTTCACAGAGACAGATTTGTAGAGATTTTTGCCATCAGTCAATCTTTCTCTCTTGTTCTCTCTCAAGTGCATAAAAAGAAAACCTTTCTGTCACCCCCAAAATGGGCCTAACGGGTGGTAATGTTAGTAACAGAAAGGGCAAAGGATTGTCAGTTACAGCAGTCAATGCCAATTGTTTGATTTGTTTTTCAATGCCTAAAATTTCTTTAACCACTAATTTACAAAACTAAATATAATTTAGAAGTATAGTCTCACACCATATGCATTTCTTTGGGTGCAAAAGGCTCACCACTCCCACAAAGAAAGTTCCAGCAATCCAACTATTTACAGTGACCCCTACTGACTTTTCCTGCCAATTTCTCTTCTCCCTAAGTTAACCAATCTCTATTTTCTTTTATTTTTACCACACCCAGAAGTGCCCAGGGCTTCCTCATGATTCTACACTCAGGGATCACTCCTAGCGGGGCTCAAGAGACCCTATTGGGTGCTGGGGATAGAACTTTTATCAGTCATGTGCAAGGCAAGAACCTTATTACTATACTATAACTCCAATCCCAAATTCTCTATTTTGTTGATTATAAGATTTATTTTCTGTTGCGATCTATTCATTTGTTTTGGTTGTCTATATTCCACATAGGAGAGAAATTAATTGACAATCATCTTCCACATTTGAAATAAGTAACTTATTTCACTTAACAGTCACCTAAAGTTTTATCTATTGTCATGAATTTCCTCTTTATAAAGAGCTGTTTTATTTTTCAATGAATTTATATGCCACAGCTTCTTTATCTGGTCATCCATGGATGGGCATTTAGGTTGATTTTCAAACCTTGACTATTGTAATACTGGTATGAACATAGAGAGCATTTCTATTCTATGCATATTCTGTGATTATGAATATATTCTATCATACTACATATGAATATATTCTATTCATAGCCTTTTAATTCCATGCTTTCCTATTGATTGTGTAGATACTTAGGAGTCATTCCCCTATGCTTGTGGCATTGAATTGTATTTCTTTAAAGATAAGTGAAAATTGAGCATTTTCTCCTCATGTCTGTAGATCATCTATATGTTTTCTTTGGAGTTGTGGCCTCTTCAAATCTTACACCCATTTTATAGTTTAACAAGACCTAATGTCTAGCCAACTCTTCTGGTAGTCCCAATTTCACTCTATGCTTCGCTCTTCTCCAAACACACTCCATCCCACCACCACCATTACTTCATGTATCACTCTCTGCTCATGCTAATCATTCTGGCATCCAGCAGAGAAAAAGTAGAGGCTACCAGGCAAGTATGAATATCACTGTCCTTTGAGGATTACATCCAGAGCCAAATAATACCTGAACTCTAGAGGTCTATAGTCCTCTGGGACAGGCTCTGCAAAACACTGACAACCAGTCCACCCTCGAAGGCTGGCTTCACCCCCCTGGGTTTTATCTCTATGCAAATGTCATCATTATTTTATACCTCAGCAAAACACGTATACTTGTGTTATATAAACTGACAACTCCATCAGTAGAAAGAAGTAAATCTCTAAAAGTAAATCTCTAAAAGACCCCAGCAAAGAATTTCAATTCCATTATAACATATCTCAACATAAGAAACATTTCAATTCTGAGTGCACTTTAAAACTCAAGATTTCTTGTTATTCTTCTAGAGTCAAGAAATGGACAGTAATATTTAGAAGCAAAAGAGTCACATCTTTAAAAACCCCAGTTTCAAAATGTATATATTTCCTTGTACATCCAGGTGATAAATGTTAATACTTGTCCACATGATATATAAACTATAATACTGAAAACATTTTTTAAGTATTTGGTAATATTTTAAAGTTTGTTAGACTTTGATAGTGTGATGGGTTTTGTTGTGTTTGTTTTTGAGCCTTCCAAAAGAAAGCATAGTTCAAGTTTTATGGACAGGACTGGGACTATGTGTAAATGCACATTTGCATGTAAGCACCTACAAACTTCTAATGGAAAACTTCAACAGGACATTTATGTGGCTTAAAGCAGCTCTTTAATCCTTGAATCTTCAGGCTTTCTGAAGCTGGGGATTGAAGAAGCTGCTGCTGCCTCCCAACTGTCCCTCTTTGTATGTCTGCATCAAGTGATCAAGTGCCCCATTACACTTCCTAGAAGAGTTTGGCATACCTGAGTCAGTCAGTGTAAACCAGTTCATAGTACCTTTTAATTTGCCCTATTTATACCCCAACAGTGATGAGGTATTTCCTGCCCTGCCACAAACCATGCCTCTAGGTCAAACATCTCCCTGCTCACATTTTACTCATCAAAGACCAGGAGAAAATGATTGGGCAGTCTTTACACAGAAATGACATCAAAGATCTGGCCAAAATGGGCCTAATGAATAGCTCCAGGGTCTCTGGGAACTGAGGAAGAGCTTTTCAGATCCCTCAAGTGATGTAAGGAAGGTCCCACCTGATCCTCAGTCCTGGCTTCTCTTCACTCTACAAGAAGTGTTGTGTATTTGCAAATGCCATAGAAGCCAAATGGTGCAGGAAGTGTGAGGTTTCCCTCCCAAATGCCTGACACAAAGACTTTAGCTCACAAACATCTCTGAGAATAGAGATTTCCTTAGGGCATTACAAAATTCCCTATTGCTCTTACTTAATAGTTTGCCTAGTCTCACAAAAAAGCTATGGCCCATTCTTCATTTAATCAGCAACTTTTTTATTGAGCTACTACTATGTGTCAGGGGTAAGAAAAGGCTAAGTCTCACTTTATTATATTTGACTTCTGGAGAAGAAAACAGTATCAACTTCCAATCCAGGTAGCAACCTCTTACTGCAATGGTTCCAAGATTATAAGTTCTTTTTTGTAAACTTCTTATTGACACAAAAGGGCCTAAATTACAAGAGTATATTAAATGAATTTTCGCAAACATCACTCCAAGAAACCAGATTTAACCTCTATTTAAAACAACATATCACCAGCAATTGCAGAAACTTATTTTGTATGTCCTTCAGTTACTGTCCTCTACCAAAATTGACTTCTTTTTATATCTATATAAAAATAATTGATTTAAAGACCATGCATCACATAGTTGACATAGTTGATCATATACATTTGTTTTCAGGCAAGTGGTAGCAAAATTATTTTTAAAAAAAAGAAATAAAAAATAGAGCAACAAAAAAATTTATGAGAATTTTGTAATTCACAGTCATTTGTGAAGGCTTATTAAGTTCTTTGTTGCTACTTTTAATTACTTTTTTGATTCTGAATATCAAATTCAAATGGTGGCTTCAGATACACATTGGCATCTAAATTGGTATATTTTTTACAGGAATAACAGTATTTTAAAAATTGGAATTGTCCCATGGTCCAGTAATTCCAAGCACTATTGCTGATATTTTGGCTTTTGTGGGACATGTTTTAAGCTGCCAGGCCTTCTGGAAGTATGAGAAGGTATTTGGGGCAGCGTGCCCACACTCATTCCATAAAAGTCCTGGTGATATCAGTTTAAATACTAGCATACCTGGAGTTTTTGTCAGATTGATGTTTTTGCACAGAGCCAGAGATGAGTGGTGAAACTGGGCCATTGTTGAAGCAGAAGTTGTGGGTGGTGGGTGAAATTGGTGTGGCTTTGATAGGGTGGGGACTTGGATTGCCCTCCCCTCAGAGAGTCATTATCAGTTTCACTGCTGGTGTGTCCAAATTCAAACATGGCAACTGCATTTGAGGATCCCAAAACTGATATCTCACATGGCAGATAAGTTTTACCTTTTTTCAAATGTTATCTAAATGGAATCATTGTATGTCCTCTTAGGTTGGAGACCAGGCTTGCCAAGATGTGCTCACAGAGCCCTGGGCCACTTCCTGCAATATTCTACTTGGCATGAAGACCAGAGATGATTTAGTATTGTGCTTGGCAAAGTGTTACTGCTTTGGCCCAAAGATGCCTAGGACTAGGATACCCGGAAGTGCTAGGGGAATATGTAGTAGATGTAAAACATTCCTCCAGCCCTTTTTTTTTTCTTTGGTTTTTGGGTCACACCTGGCAGTGCTCAGGGGTTACTCCTGGCTCCATGCTCAGAAATTGCTCCTGGCAGGCACAGGGGACCATATGGGGCACCGGGATTCGAACCGATGACCTTTTGCATAAAAGGCAAATGCCTTACCTCCATGCTATCTCCCGGGGCCCCCCTCCAGCCTTTTGAATAATATCCATCATGTGACATTTTACTTCCTATGCTAATATTTAGTCAACCATGTTTTTTGATCTGGTTATTGTTTGTTCCTCTTCATTGCTATATAGTTCATAATTTGATTATATCATCGTGCATTTATCTATCATAAAGTCAGATCCAATCAGAGGCCATTATATGTTTTATATACCTTCTGGTGAATGTTTATATTTCTCTTCGCCATTGACTTGGGAAGGAATTGATATGTTCCTTTAAATAGTAATCATTTGAAAGGGTTTCAAAAAGTCGATTATAAAGCTGTCTCTCACTACTGATGGTATGTAAGGTTGTTCATCCACCAACTTCCTTTCTTTCTAATTTAGAGACATGGTTTGATTCTAGTACCTATAATGAGTTGTAGCAAAAGGGGTGATGTGGGTCCAGGATGGGAAAGTATTCTTTGTGTCTTGAAAAGGATATTCACTCAAGTCTCATGTTGGGGGTGAAGTCACTGGGTATCCTAAGAATGAAACTATAACCTATCCTGGACATGGCCTGTGCAGAGAAGCAAAAAATCTTGCACAGGGGCTCCTGAAACAGAGCCACTTGACTCCATCCAGCCTCTCTAGGTCATCAGCTCTGTCTAATTTCATACCTTTTTCAGCCAGCTTTGACTGACTGGCTCTAGAAAGGCTGCCAGTGCTTTGTCATACACCCAAGCAATCAACCTCTGGCATCCTGAACATGCTACTGCTGCATAGATGGCAGGATTCACCTGATGCCAACTGGCACAGCCCCACCTCAGTATGTTTCAAAGGTGAGGTCAGCTGGTTACCATGCCAGGACTCAAGCTGGCTCCCTATGAAATTCATCCCCATGAGCTTGGTAAGGTTGGGCTCCTCCTGCTTAGAACTAGATAAACTTCCCATGACAAAGTTTTCCCAAAGTTTCAGTCACTTGTGGGTTTATAATTTATGTAAACTGGAAACTATTTTACATAACAGGGGACTAGAAGTTGCTAGAGGCTACAGGCATGCATTACAGAGCTTACACTTCACAGAGCAGGAAGTTCAACCTGAATCCCACCCAAACTGTTTTCCTAAAATAACTGGAATCATAAGTATTTTAGTGACAGACTAAATGAAAGATCTTAAAAATAATAAGCAGTCAAATGTTCATTTGGTGAAAATAAAAACTGATCAGACATGAATACCAAATCCAAAGTCAATGATAACAGAATCATTACCCAATCTACAACAAACTGTACAAGGGGTGGGGGGGAACAGTTGCACTAGCATAACAGGGTTAAAGGAGGAAGATGTGGGATGCATGCTGGGAACAGGGGTGGAGGGAGGACAACACTGGTGGTGGGACTGTCCCTCACTTATTGTCATTATGTGCCTCAAATATTACTGTGAGAGAATTGTAATTCACTTCGACCACAGTAAAAATTAAAAAAAAATAATAAGCAGAATAATTAATTGTTGAGAAGAACAAGAAAATAAAAATTAAAAGACCTGAATATTATCCCAATATGGGAAAGGCCACTTAAATTTTGAAAGTGTCTTTAGCTAAGAGTGAAATAATTGTGCAGTGCTCATAGACCACACCCCCACTAGACAGAGAGTAGTTCTTTTTTCATCCTGACCTTTGTGCCGCCTATCAACCAAACTGGGGACCCAAAGAGGTGCACAATAAATGTGAGACTAGACAAATAACTGTGTGGCATGCATATCAGAATCTCTTCAAAATGCATGTGCCAAGGCCTCACCCCATAAACTCTGCTAGGTGGACTGCTATCATATAAATATTTAAAAGGGGAATGATACCTCTCTAGGCAGTTCTGACTCAGACATATAGTATGAAATCACTTAGAATGCTGAAATTCTATTATTCTATTAAATCAGCTGTATAAATAATCCATAACCAAGTTCAACATGAATTTACTTATTCAATTTTTATAGTTGCCTCTAAATTAGGACAAATAGTCTGTGCTCTAGATTCCTTCTTAATTGATAAAAAAAAATTTGTCTACTTTCATTCATTGTCTTGAACTAATGTGTCCTATTTTCTCCCTTTACTGTTATATTCTTCTCCAGGTTGATTAAAAAAAACAACAACTTTATTTATCAAAGTACTGTAATTTATGATCATTTTTTTTAGTTTTGGGGCCACATCCAGTGGTGCTCAAGGTTTACTTCTGGCTCTACATTCAGAGACACTCCTGGCAGCCTTAGGGGACTAGATGGAACATTGGACATCAAATCAGAGTTAGTCACATGCAAAGTCATTGTCATACCTACCTTTATATCACCTGTGCCCTTTCAATACTGTTAATGATGGTTTAATGTGGACATAATTCCAACAACACACCTAAAACAAAAACATTGATTCAAAAGGACATATGCACATCTCTATTTATTGCAGCTTTTATTACAATAAAGATATGGAAACAACCCAAAGGCCCACCAACTGTACCATAATGGATCAAGAGGTTATGTACACATAATAGAATACTATGCAGCTCTAGAAAACTAGAAAATCATGCAATTTCTCCCAATTAATTTTGTTTTTCTTAAATTATACTATTTGTATTGAGATCTATCTAAATTTTAAATAGTCAAATAAATTAGAAACTGTATTTGATAAAAAAAAATCCCTGTGTTCTGTTTATCATTTTTTTTCTCTTGTCTTTGTCAAATAAGAAGTAACTGAGGGGATCCGAGCAGCAGTAAGCAGTATGCATTTGTAGTTCAATCTTCCCTACTTTCCTTCGAGTCCACCCCTTCAACCCTAGTATCCTCTACCATCTCATCTCTAGTTCCTGAATCTTCAGGATTTTCCACTTGGGTGTTTTTCTTTTTCTTTTTTTCTTTTTTTTTTGAAGTGAAGAGGGCAAGAGAAAGAAGGCACTTGTTGGCTCCCTTGCCAACCAAGTCCTTCCTTCTAAGACCTTATGGCTCTAGTTTCTTTGTTTCCTCTTCTGTTTAATTTTTTTTGGCACAGGCTTTTCTCAATGGTTTTCTTTTCACATTTTATCACCATAAATTAATTAAAATGTTTCTGGCTCTGAGTTCCCATCTGATCATCTTGGCAGGATCCCCTTACACAGATGGCGAGTAGATAAAGAGAGATCCAAGCATCCAAGAACAAGAACAGCCCACATAGGGAGCTGGGCTGAGAGGCTGGGAGGGCAGAGGGGCAGCCAAGGAAAAACAAATAGACATCAGGCTGAATGGAAAAGGGGGATTTCAAGGGGGTGGGGGGGACTGGCAAGGAATCTCCTGGGACTCTATTTCTCCAAAATCACTCTGAGGAAACTTATCAATTGAGGGAAGGCAGTCCAAGTGATCATTCTGTCTTTACTTACTCTTCACACTTCAACAATGGGCAGCTCCAGTGGGCAGCATACATGTTGGGAGATGGAGAACATTTCAGAGGCCAGATGAGTAGAGGGCCATTGGGAGGAACAATGATCAGTCTGTAGAGCTACATAGTAAGGGCCACACATTGTGCCCCCACCACCACCCCAGAAACAGAAAAAGAATCACATAGACATGGTTGCTGTCCTCATGGTGTGAACAATACAGGTAGGATGGGGATAAATAAAGGAGCTGAGCCTGAAATGTGCTTTTCTTTATTGCTTAGTGATATGTAGCTCAGATGAACATGTGGATTCTCCATACAAACTGGGTCACCTCAAAATTAATCCATGATCAAGATAAAAAGTTATAACTCTCCAAGATAGGCCTTGAACACTGCCATGCAGTTGGAGAAGAGGAAAAATCCTTCAAGGAAAGGGGCTGGCCTACAAGTCAACAGTCAACATCTTGGCGACCATTGTGAGTGGAGAACTGAAAATCTACTGAGATTCGAGTTTTTCTGCCTCTAATCCAACTGCCACATGCTGCTGTCTGGACTTGGAGGGACTGTTCTCTTCATCATGAGTAATGAGCCAAGTCATTTGTGGAAAACGCCTCCAAGGAAATAAACAGGATGTTGAGCTGAAGAGTAGGAGAGGCTGTGGTAGCTGTAGGTAGCATGATCCAGACAGACTCCCTGAGTGCTGACATTTATGCTGAAAGACAGGAGGGATCCGAGACCTCCAATGAAACACTTTGCACCAGAACTAATACCATCAACCGGTCAAAGCCCCACAGGGTGCCTAGAGAGAATAAACAAAAGTATGGAGTTGCTGCACTCCTGAAACTTATGTTCTCCAGGACGGGGCTTGGAACTCTGATGTCTGGCCACTGCTTCTGTGGCTTCACCTCATGTTTCTAAAAATTCACTTAGGACCCTTGTCTCTGGAAGCAAAGGCTTCTCAGTTGCTCCTGTGGTCTAACACTCACTCCACCTTTTACCCTCCATAGGCGCCAAGGTGGGCACAAACAGTTGCTTGGATAAAGACTTTCTGTTAAGGGATCAACCTCTCAAGAGCCATGCATGGTCCACCTCCTCTCTAACTGCTGGCTTTAAACTCCCTCTGCTGTCACTTTGCATAGATGATCATAATTTCTCTGCCCACCTTCTCTGATAGGTTTTCCCTGGTGTCCAGGAACCCACTCAGGACCCAGTTCCAACTATTAACTAAATCTGTCATTTTAAGTCCTAAGTCGTGGGGCTCAGGGAGTGAGCTCAAAGGGTAGAGAACATGCCTAGCATGTATGAGGTCTTGATTTCCACTATTGCATGGCATGGCCTCCAGGGCTAGAAAGAGAGAAAAAAGAAGGAAGGGAGAGAAGGAAATAG